>SNQN01005394.1:10367-30363 GCA_008642245.1 Bassia scoparia | reverse complement strand
TTTCAACTCTTCCAAAATTATGAGCAAGATGATAATCTAATTCTTTCTTCAACAGCTGAGATGAGGATTGGAGCCATTTCTATGGATTGCCGGATTGAGTCGGTCATGTGAAATTGCATGGCTGACTTGAACGGAGCTGGATTTCATTTTTTCTTAAGTTCAGGTTTTAACAATGGAGAAAGCGTAGCTGTTTCTCTTTCATTCGAGCTCAGCGGATGTGTGACAGTCTTCATCTGTTCCAAATGGCCATAAGGGATCATAAGGCAGAGTCACTCCAGTCACCTCGACGAAGCCCTTAGTGTTTTTCAGTCATCTCGTGCGTCATGAACAATAGAAACAGCTGTAATGTTTGGTGAGTAGATCTCTGTATTGGCATATGTACCTTCCTCTTCAGAGAAAGCGATGCAGGCAAAATGACATGTGGCACGATACACAACCTGATCACCATGTGACCCTCTGATTCCCTGTATACTACAGATGCATCCTTTTGAAACTTGTGCCGTTCACATCATTTCACCCATTAAGATAAAAATTTTTGCAGATTCAATACTCCATCAGACTCTGCACCAGACCATGGTCTAAAGAGCAGCTTAGGGCACACTCAATAGAATACAATAAGACTCCAAGTTCTGCTCTATGACCTTCTGCTGAGGAGGATAATCTTTATCCTCTTCAAGAGGCCAGCTCACAATAATATGCTGGATTTTTTAACATTTTTTATAGCTGAGAAAAAATAGCTACAAGCCTTTAGCATTTCTTGCAGGTCTGGACCTGTTCCAAGAGTTCGTAGTCATTGCTGAACTCTGCAGCAGGTCAATATAACAACTCTGCAAGGTTTCCCGGCTGCTTTTCGAATTCTGCATTAACCATGGCAGCTTCAACGCTTGGCTGAGAACAAGAATAAAACATGAGAACGTGAATGGAGAACAATAGTAATTCACAATAATTTAGAGATTTAGGAAACTTCTAATAAATTTTGTTGTGTTTGCGATGGGTTTCTCATTGAAAATAATTTTTTATTAATTGGCAAAATGAAGTTAATAAGATGATCAAATGTGTCAAACGACAATAACAAAAGCACTAATGATAGAGATTTACCTTGTTTACACGGATGTAATTACACACCATTCTGCAGGGAATCAATATAGTGAGTGAAGGTAATTTAGGGAGTTAATAATGAGTTTGTTATTAGAAGCTTGTAGAAGCTAATAGTAGTTAGTTATAGGTAATCTCTATAAATAGCAAGCTTGTAAGATTGCAAGGGAATTCAATCAAGTATTATCAAAGAGTTTTCTCTATTTTTTCTTTTGTGGGAGAGAACCCTTCCTCTCGAAGAAGGGCATTATTGTGTGTGTTAAGTTTCTTTTCATTGTCATTGCATCCTAGTAGTAAATACACCTCATTCGACTGTTTTCTACTATTTTTCACTATTTCCTCATTTTTACTTCTGGAAACTAACTTCCCAGCACATTCATGGCAGTAAAAAAAGGATATCATGGTGTCTTATGATCCATATGCAGAGGTCTTCCAAATTTGTTTAGATATAGGTCATAAAGCACTTCACTGTGGCTTATCCCTTTTCCAGTGATAGATCAGTAGTGAAGTGGCATTGACCTTCCTTTTAAATGTATTTTGTAATTTCAATGGCAATCAAAAGTGGGATTAGAGAGATTTTTAACAAGGTAGAGGGAGACCGAATTGACTTGGTGGGAAGGAGTTAAAGAAGATCTAAAATAGTTGAATTTACAAGCGACCGAGGCTCTCGATCGTAGGGAGTGGAGGAAAATTTACGTGGATGACTTCCCGGAATAGTCATTTTTGGTTCATGTTAGCCGACCCACTTATGGGAATAAGGCTTTGATTGATTTGATTGATTGAATGGCATCAAAAGACATTGGATGGAATAGGTATGATTTTACTAAGGGATACATTGCAGTAAACCTTGGGACATTAATGTTCTTACCCAACTTATAAGAAAGGATAAATCAAAATATGGTTTGACAAAGATTCAAACAGTTGAACGTCAGTTTACCCCTTCCTGGCCCCTCCCAGCTGGTCTTAGTACAGGTAATGGAGAAAATAAATATCTACCACCATTGATTGCAATTTGCAAGTTTTGATATTTATACTCTTCCCCTTACTGTGATAATTTCCTTTGACATGGTATAAGCAGTGAACAAAATTTCCTGATGCTAATGTAAACATATGGTTAAATTTAGATACTAAGGTTAATGGTTGCTGTTACACCAGTTAATACAAAAGTTACAGATAGTTTCCTTGAAGCAAAGCCTGTGAGTTGATATTATAAAGCATAAAAATAAACTAAAATTTCACCAATGAGAACATGGATCAGTCTAAGGGTAATACATTCAATGATCCTGTGAATAGTAGAATGGGTGTACAAACTAGAGAAGCATGCTTATCTCCATAGTAGAATGATTTGTGAATAGTAGAATGGGTGAATACATTCAATGATTCAACTTAAGAAGCATACTTATCTCAAACTAGAGAAGTAACAGCTCACATCCTCACCATACGTCACTTATCTTATATATTCAAAGCTTTTCCATTTCTTTGATTGAAAACATTTCTTAAAAGTGGGAAATAGTTTTCCCGAAATGTATATTTTCTACATTTCTGTCTCGACATATTTACTGTGATAATTTCCCTTTGACATGGTATAAAGCAGTGAACAAAATTTCCTGATGCTAATGTAAAACATATGGTTAAATTTAGATACTAAGGTTGAGAATGGTTGCTGTTACACCAGTAATTACAAAGTTACAGATAGTTTCCTTGAAGCCAAAGCRTGTGAGTTGAATATTATAAAGCATAAAATTAAACTAAAATTTCACCAATGAGACACATGGATCAGTCTAAGGGTAAATACATTCAATGATCCTGTGAATAGTAGAATGGGTGTACAAACTAGAGAAGCATGCTTATCTCCATAGTAGAATGATTWTGTGAATAGTAGAATGGGTGAATACATTCAATGATTCAACTTAAGAAGCATACTTATCTCAAACTAGAGAAGTAACAGCTCACATCCTCACCAGTACGTCACTTATCTTAATATTCAAAGCTTTTATCCATTTCTTTGATTGAAAACATTTTCTTAAAAGTGGGAAAATAGTTTTCCCGAAATGTTATATTTTTCTACATTTCTTCTCGACATATTTTATAATACAACTGCCACAATTAATTTTTTCCATGATGATCCACCAAGTATAGAGATAGAATATGTAAAAATGAGTGAGATTGTATAGTACAACCGGTGGTGCCATGAACATCCTTTATCTTCTCAAAGGCTCACATCCTACTTTCCCCTTCCACCTAGCCACCATTAATTTTTCATTTCTGTTTATTCCGCTTCTTTTTCTTGGAAGGAAACAAACTAAAGGAAATTGATTTTGAATTGCATTTTCTTTCTTTAATTTTGAAAAAATCCATTGACAATAATTGTATGTTAATTTTTTAAAAAATTGGTGTCGAGACAAATGTAGCCTTGAAACTCTTAATCCTCTAATAGGGGCATTCAAAATAGATTTTCTATTCTTGAAGTGATGCTGGTAACACCTAAACAAGAATTGGGAATTGACCTAGCCCCCTTAAAGAATCTTAGGGTCCATACACGTTTTCTAATTTTTATTTTATTTTTTTTACATTTACCTATGTCTAGATTTTATTTTGAAAACAAAAGACGATGATGAATGGGCTTTGAACTTTTCTCATTTTAAACCTACGCTCGACACTATTCTTTGAGCATCTTTTTATCTTCTCGGCTTTGTTTCTATAAGTTACATCTTTCCTTGGTGAGACATAAGTAGAAACTTAAATCTAAGTTCACAACAAGATAGTTTTATTTTGGGATTTTCTACCAGTACCTCTAAATCAATTTTTCTACACGATACCCTGTGTAGATGGGTACACAGGTACCTGTGTAATGGGGTTCTACGCGGTACCCTCTAATCAATTTTTCTACTCTAGTGCCCTTGAGTTTATATCAATTAATCAAATGTCCCTTTCCTTTAAGTATCCCTAATTATTCACTAACCATAGTTATTAATAATTAGAAACTAAAAATCGTAAAATTAGATAACCCACCTCCTTCCTGCTCGTATACTGTTTCATATTTTCATAACCCTTCAACTTCCTATGTTTCATACTTTCAACGTCTAAATTCCAGATTTCTCTTTCATAATAATTCATCCCCAACTTAATTCAATTACAGTACAACCCTGACTTAAAATACTTCAATGCGTGAATTCTTCGATAGTATGCGGCAACTCAACTTTGCGAATTATAGAAATTGCAATTATATACGGGCTAAAACGTTCAAGCAAACTTGCTAGGTAATACAATCGAGAAGTTTAGAGAAGCTGATTTTTATTCCTTCAAAATCAGAAAAATAAGAGGAAAACTTTGGGCAAATAAGAGGGGGAAACAAAGGAAAACATAGAAATGATGAGGATGAACTTGCAAGATAATAAAAAAAAAATAAATAAATAAATGGAGGAACTAAGGAAGAAGAAGAAATCCAAAAGCATATAAGATCACGTGAGAACTACAGTTTGGGCTATTTTTCATTAGTTTTTTTTTATAACATTGACTAACCATGGTTAGTGAATAATTAAGGATGATTAAAAGAAAGGGCAAATTTGATTAATTGATATAAACTCAAGGGTTCGCGTAGAAAAATTGATTTAGAGGGTCCCGTGTAGAAACCTCAATCGGCACAGGGTACATGTAGAAAATCCCTTTATTTTTTTATTCAAAAGAGCGCCGAAAATCAGTCTATAAACTGTTTTGGGAGAGGCCGCTAATCTGAAGAACTAAAGTGCTGAAATATCTATATCTATAGCTCTACTATAAGTGCATAAGTATCTATAATTTTCTACACACATAAATATAGACAAAGTTCACAACCGACACCGACATATTAACTTATGTGAAAAAATTATGGTGTACAGTAAGATTAGACAAACACAATTCTATTTTATGGATAGATCAATGGGTGTATCAATAACGAATCAACTAATTTTTAAAGTTTTCTGACAGGTTTTTCTTCCAAGATTTAAAAACCAACAAAGGCAAGAAAATAAATAAGTACTCAACTTTCACAAACGATGTTAAAAAAAAGTAATCACATCTGGGGGACAATCAGAAGAAGGAACAGATCTGCATTTTCAAGATCAGCTATGCCGGTGTTTAAATGATATGCTTCACACAGCCATTATTTGATGCTATCCTGTTCAAAATCTTCCAACACTATCATGGACTCTGCATCAGACAATTTAACACAATTTCTTCTGGTTTGACCTTGTGCATAACCACAGCAATCACATCAAGGGCATCACACCCGCTGACAGCATTAAAACGTCCATCAAACAGCTTTAAACCTCTTAGATAGACGCACGAATCATGGGATCATTTTAACCTTTGCGCTCTTTAAACCATCATAGCAAAACCAATTTTATCTGAAATCCGTCTGCTTTTTACATCCTGCATTGATGAGATACAACGTCACAACAAATAAGTACCACAATACATTAATAAGCCTTGCTAATACACATATGAGCAAAACAGGAATCAATTTCTAGGACCTGCTAAACTTAGTGAATGTTTTAAACAAGCCCTACAATTTAATATCCGCTAAAGACCCTACCCATATTAAAGTGAAAATAATTCACATTTAAATGGTTAGACAAGAAGAAACATCTTGCAAGAAATTTATAGCAAATTGAACCATTAAAAAATGGAAACATACAAATGATACAATATTATTCATAAAAAGGTCATTCAAACTCATTTGGGTTCCAAACTAACTGACTTTATCAAAGTAACATCCTCGATATTTTGGATATACATTGTTTTCCATGTACATCTGCCACTATACTCTTCAGTATCTCTAAGTGGGCAACTAGGCCTACTACAACCTCATGCATAGCCATTCTTCCTCCGTAACAACTTTTCAACTGTTTTTGAATTACTACTTAACGAATCACTTAGCAATGAAGATGCTACCTCTTCTGGTATCCAGTGAATTAAATGACTGGTTCCTCAATTAAGCCTTGGTGAATCTCACAATATTCTCATAATGTTAATAATGAGTAGTTTAGCTAACTAATCAAATAATGCAGTCTCTCATTGTAACCCACCTCATTCTTGAGAATCCAAGAAGGGAAGGTGAATAATGAAACTCATCCAATCTTTCATCAGTATCAATGATTTCACATGGCAATTGTTAAACCAGAAGCAGTTCAAAAATATAGATCGTTTCAAGACCCAAATGGATGTAATACCTCTGCTTTTTTCATGCAAAAAATATTAGAAAATGATGTGGTTGGAAAGTGCGTCATTGTGAGTAACAAAACAGTTAGGTTAAATTTGGTTGTGGTATACAGAGTTACAGGTTTCTAGTAGTCTAAATTAAGACAAGATTTCAGATTGAAAGGATATGGTCAACTTTGGATGTTGGAACCGAGTTCTATTTCCAGCATCAAACAGCAAAAACCAAGCTTTAGTCTTTTGTAGGCGAAAAAGGAAATAGTTGTTTCAAGTTCCAACGGAGGATGGGTGATAGCGCTGATGCGTGTGAAAGAGTGAAAGAAGTCGCTAGGTTTAGTATAAGTTGATTATATTGTGTGGCAGTTATCAATAAGAGTGGATGGTGGTCTGGTGGCAGACGTGCAAGAAAAAGCCAAAGTAAGGGAGGAATGAAAAGAAAGGTGGTGGGCTGAGAGGTTTGAGGTATAAGTGATATAGCGTCGATGCGTGTGGAAAGAGTGAAGAAGTCTCTAGGTGGTAGTACTAAGTGATTTGTGTGAGTATCAATAAGAATGGTGGTGGTCTGGTGGCAAGGTGCAAGAAAAGGCAAWGTAAAGGGGAAGGATGAAAAGTAAAGGGTGGTGCTGAGGTATGAGGAAGAAAGAACATGAGTAGTGACAAAGTAAAGCAGGAATGATAAGCATAACTTCTGGTCCCCTACTATCTACTCATATGTTCAAACCAACTGCATCAGTTAAGTRAATACTCTCAGTTTCCTTCAACTCCCAGTTCTGGGCCTTATATGCAAAGGGTTTTMAAGTCAAGGCACCAACAGGACAAATATCAATCGTGTTGCCAGAGAAGCTCAKATGTCATGAGCTTTTCCACAGAGATCCCAATTTCTTCACCACTACCACGGCCWAACATACCAAGATCCTCAACTGCAGCTACCTCACAAGCAAATCTGAAACACCGGTTGACAAAATGAATTCATTTTAGATCACAACAGGCCACAACCAGGAGGATCTAGTAAATGACGGCATGCTATAYACAAACATGATTCTACAAGGTATGCAAGACTCTTAACCAAAATAAAGTAAGAGGTACACAGGTACAGTCAATGAATTAAGCATTTGATGAGCATCTCAAYCACCAAAAACCTTCTCCAATTCTACCCTCAGCTAGACCCATTTAACTGAATCAACAATTTGTCCTAGATTGAATTTAAGGTGTTAGAACTCTATTATGGTCTACGGAAACTACGAAATGGCTGAAAAAGAAAATTTTAAAGGCAACAACTTTATTTCCTTCATTGTCRAAATTAGAAAATATGACTTAAAAGCTCAAATTGGGTAAATTGCAGGAAGCACAAGATTGAGCAATGGAGTATTCAAGACAACTTTCAACTCTTTTACAGATGCCTCAATAGCCAAAAACCTAACTTAGTCATGATTCTCCCAAGCAGAAATTACAAAACTCCACACTATTCTCAACGATTTTTCCTTTATCCCCTTGCACCCCTATTTATTGACTGAAAGACCTAACAGAAAGCATATGTCTCATTATGATACTTGAACGTATTTTAATTTCCCATTGGCACGTATGGCGTATTAGGATTCTAGCGATTTCTGTGGTCACCGGAATAGTCGGTCAGCGAGCCATTTTCTCCACTATTCAAAACATGTAATCGCTCTGTAACACCACCCTGATCCAACCACCCCCAATAGAAGCAAATGATTCACTACACAAGCCATCAACCCGAAAGCCAATTTGTACCACCCAGCAAACAAGGCTCACACTTAAACATCACCCCCGTTCCGGGCGATTTGATTTTAACTGTGCACCTCCTTATCTGCCTCCTCCCTACCTGGACAACATTGAAAGTCATACCTCATCTTCGGTCAATCGTCGTCACGCTACCCGCAACCTTTAAGGACCACCACTGACCATTATACGCTCGATACGTGCACACTATTGCGCCGGGGCGCCATTTCGCTAATAGGTTGAGCACGTGATAGTTTGGTTGGTTTATTACAGTGGTTTAACTTATTTTTAATTGTAAATAATGCTAGTTACGCATGTTTGAGGAGATCAGTCTCTAGGAACCTGAGACCATACTATCGGGAATCAAAACAGGACACATTCAGGCGTACTAATATCGAAGTTTTGTTTTGGCAGCTAAACGGATCCATTGACACTATGTAGGGGAAAACTCAATCAGAAACAAATATGTATAGGTGTTGAAAAATAGTGCAATAACTGGGAAGACAGTACTTGGTGAAGAGTTTTCGCCTTCGAGTTTAATCTATCCAAATATGAGATATATCATGTCAACGTTACTGATGGAAATTTATATGTTATTATTTGGGCAAATTATCTGATATTACTGCATAATGTGGACTGAGCTTGAATTATTTCATAGCACGTAGAAGTAGGAGTCCCGCTGTAGGCCATTTATAGTGTTCGCTCTCTCCTGGTCTCACTTGGTCAATATTTCTTAGAGAAATTAAAAACGGAATGCTCTGCATCTAGAAACGGAACTAATCATTCAATAAGCGGAGAAGACGGGATACTTACCAAAACATTAAATAACGCAATCTGGAATAACTCCGTATATTGTTTCACATAATAACAAATCTGCATAACAAACCTTCAACATAACACAATATATACTATTACGATGATTAATTGAACCATTTGGACTAGATCAGCTTGTAGTGTTTTTCTAGCATCACTCAATCTGTTCGGCACATTAATTTCATGGCTAAGCGATCCACATGTCATCTCAATCTTCGAAGTAGCTCTGGTACCCCATATGTACCTTTCACTTGTATTTCTGGAATGATGAATGGATTTGGTCGACTGTAGGTTGTTCAATTCTTATAGTTAAAGAATTTGTTTCAATCTTTTCAAAATTACATGAAGGAAGTTTAACCTAAATTTTATGAAATTTTGAAAATGAGAATTGTGGAGGTTGTACAGAATAAGGGTCTTGGCCATACATCGCTAATTCAGATGATAAGAACAGATAGAAAGGTATTGATAAACAACAGGTAGCCATTAGGCTCAGGGAAGGCTAATTAGGTCGGTCTTATATGATACATTTTGGGGAATAATTCACTTCACATGGGACTAGTGTGTACCTAATTTGAGCAGAGAAGAAAATAAAGGGGATGGACATTAAAGTATTTTTGCTTGAAGAATGGGACCTGAATAACCTGGAAAAGAAGCTAAGGAATGCGATGTACTTGAGTGATATGATTTGTTTTTATAAAGTGAGAAAAAGATAAAAGGTCGTTGTAAAGCCGTATGGGTACAATGTTTCGCTTTGAGATGGACGCACTTAGTAAAAACTTTAGCAGAGTGCCTTTTCATATTATCAAGTCCATGATCATATCTTTTAGTTCAGATCCTAGGTGCAGGCCAGAGTTACGTTGCTTTAAGAGTACACCGTCGAAGAAGTTCGAACCCAGCTAAGTCGCTCGTAAATATTCTATGACCATTTTATAGTGCTTTATAGCAGTGTCAATTGTCGTTCATTTGATTTCAAAGTCCTTTTGAGGTTATTATATGCACAAGATTTAAGTATTTATTTTGCGATGGTCGTAAATGGATAACGACTTAAGAGCTTCTAAAGCTTTGGTTTTTACTAATATAGTTTCTAGATTTTTTTAAAAGGTATTATTATTAATTTTTTACTATTATTATGTTTTTGAGGAGTTTTTATGTTAAGTTTTATTTGGTATATATTGATTACGTTAGTTACTTAAGGTTTACAATTTTTCAAATTTGAGATTTTTTTTCTTATATTTTGTTCTATTGCTGAAATCTTTGGTGTTTTAATTGGTTGGTTATAATGTATATAGTTGTTGAATTTAATAGTTTTGGGTTATTTATTTAATTAAGTGAACGGGAAGGATGAAAAATCTCTCAAGACTGTAACCCTAGCTAATCGATCAAACTATAGGAAAAAAGAAATTGGTTGGTGCAATCAAAACAAGAGATTTATGTCACTGATGGAAACAGGAGCATAATGACTGAAAGAGGCCAGATAGATCCGCGCAGAAGCGATTGCTAAACAGGATAAATATGAAGTAGGAGTGACAAAATGAATGAAAGACTTGAGTAATGTATGTTGGAGTATTTGGTCGCAATGAAGATATTAGGATAAAATTCGGTCCCAAGGGAGTACAGTAAAAAATTATGTAAAATTTTTAGTAGTAATGAGATGAAGTTGGATCTTATAGGGATTAGGTAATTGTCGATTGGAATTAGAGTCTAACTGAGAGTGAAGAGGCAGTGGCACTAGATAGGCATAACAGGTAAAGGAGAGAGTCGATTATCAACTAGCTAGGAAAGTAAGAGGGTGGTGTGGAGTAGATTAGAAGATGATAGTTAAGAGTGAGCAAATGCAGAGGGCCGAGATAACTGGCTAGTACACTTACGAGACGTGAGTGAAACAAAGAGTGAAAGAGCTCTTGGAGTGCTGTACCTATCGAGCGAGGCACATTAGCAATAGGTAGAGTCCAGTTAAAAATATCTGAAGACTACTTTTGGGATAGCATGATATCTGGTGGAAGCGGTTGTCGAAAGGATAGAAGGTGCGAACATAAGATAAAAGGAGGACCAAAATGGAGATGAAAAAATCGATAAGTAGAGGGTAGGTGCAGAGAAGGTGAAGACAGGGATTGAAAGCTAGGTAGGACGGAGAAAGGTGGATAGAGTGAAAGATAAAGCGGACACGCAGCTAAGAATCACTGGACATATAGCCATAATACTTTCTTGGTCCCCTACTATCTACTCATGTGGGTCAGAATTTTTCGTGGAAGACAGTTGGATTTGACAATACCAACTGAGCAAAAAGGTTGGCGATCTAGATTGGAGTGAACAACATTGTCTCTACACATACAAAGTGAGCGTTTTACCTGTAGATTCTCACTCTAACTGTTACTCTGCGGCCATCGTAAGAATTGAATGGCAACAACTTAAGTGGGTTAATTTTAAGTCATGAGGCGCCGGAAGCTCATGAGAAGAAAATCATCAATCGTGGTTGCAGGACAGTTATGTGATAGGCGCTCGAATGTGCTTCATGTAGTCTTTTCTTTTCCACCGAGAGATCTTAACTTTTGGTCAATGTATTTTTCTGTGTCTAGCTTATTCGCGCCAATATTTTATTTAATCAATAATAAATGAATCATTATATCTGATATTCAATTTTTTTTTAGAATTTAATTATATTATACATTTATATTTGACAAAGAAAATGTTCTTTGTGAAGTATTTGCTGGATGTATACATTAAAATCAGAAGCAGTATTCGTCTCCAGAACTAGACCAAAGTCTAATCCAATTCATACTAAACTATTCAATGAAACGAAGAGCATACACTGTTTGGAAAATCACGCCTCACCCTAGTGTTCTCAACTCAACATGATCATTTTTCCAGAAGCACAAACTAGCTGTCCAGCGCAACACTCTACAGTGTGACAGATCTAGTAACTACCAGATGACCGGCAGTGAGACTAATTAACGACAACACATATGAATTCTAGCACAATTCTATGCCGTACTCGCAATAGACTAATGTAAAGAAAAATAAACTAGTATTTGCCTCATTTTCAGAGACCTACTAACAACACATGGAGACAGATCACACGTCAAATTTGAATTAAGCCTACTCAATTGTGATGAGTCAATTTTTTTTTATATTTCATACTATATCAAAGACAACTCTAGATAATCGTCACGATGATTAAATATATTGTCGGATGTGAACAATGGGCTAAATACTGCCTTTGTTACCAGCATCATTTAAAGCTGAGAATCAAGAAGGTAATAATGGGTACCAGTTGGGGCCGCGTAAACGATTTGGGAGATTTAGGGTGGCCCGACTGTTAGAAACTTCTTTTCAAGTATTTTCTTATGTGTTAAATAATACAGGTATAAACATATCGTATAGATGTAGGGTATTATAAGGAAAACGAAGAGATTATTAGGGGCAACAAGTAATTTAATTCTTGTATCTCCTGTCAGATCCTGTCACAATAATATAAGCATAAAAAAATTGTTGATCTTAGAGTGTCAGCCTCCAAACTTTTGAGTGGGAGAAGTAGTAAATTTGTCAATGAGAATAGCAGTACAAAGGGTACAATTCACTTAGATGACAATGGTCATGGAGTAACTCACAACTACCATATTTCTATATCTCTTGTAGATAAACTCTCAGTAATCAGACCCAGTTGTCAATAGCAAAAAACAGAAGACTTAGTCCTTGATATTTGCTGTACCACCAAGCAGAAATTGACTCAAAACCCCTACTACATCAAGCCGCAACACTAGAATAGACCGATAAGAGAGAGAAAGTACGTATAGATTTCGTTTCCAATATTGACTTTTGCGTAATTTCAGAAGTCGACCCCTGATAGACATAATTGATCCATGAACCAAGAATATTCATTTAACAAGAAACACGCCATCAGCATGTCTATATCATCTACTGTCAAGATTGAATCTTTGAAACAGATGTAATGAGCTGGCATGTGAAGATCTAAGATAGATCACGGAGCCGCACGACTAAAATGACATGCTTTTTGCTAAGGATCTCTGAGCTCGTTCGCTCTGTTTTAGAAGGCGCGCGGCGGTCTCTGAGTCTTTTAGTAACGGAAAAGATTTTTTCGAACTATTTCTGAGTCAATACGGTTATAGCTATCTAGATCGATTTAGTCTCATATCTTTGAGATGGTTCTGAGTCTTCCAATATGTCTTGCTTGTAGTATGTCTCGCTCAAAAGATGTGACTCTTTAGTATAGATAATGCTTTCGTCTTGTTTTTCTCTGAGGGCATTTTTACTAGTTATGGTGTCGATATGCTCAATTGGTCTCTGTAGGCTAAATAAATAAACTGACAGAGAAATCTTCGACGGTCTCAGAATAAAGTTCCTAAGATATAATAATAGGCCTGACGGAGAGTGATTTATTGGCGCTTCAGGAGATTCTAAAAGGATGAGCGGTTATTACTGTGGGTATCTTGGGTTTTAGGCTCGCCACGAGTGTTAAATGAAAGTAAAATTGTGGTTAATAGTTGGATAGTCAGTAATGTAGTTTACGTAGACATGAAATTCCATATGAGAAATTCTATTTCCTAATTGTTTCCCAAACGAAAGAGTGGTAGACTAAACTGTAACACAATTACAATTAAATGAGTCTCTACGCAAGGATATTCAATGATGTTGTGCATCATCACGCCACTATGTGAGGGCCAAGTTTAGCTAGAATACCTGTTAATAACGGTTCCTCTCGAAACCAAATGAAATAAGTTATAACACGAGCATTGTATAATCCACAGTTATTCCGTCTTGATTGTTTGGCTTTTGTTGTTGTATCCTATCTGAAGATCCTTAGTGTTTATACTCTCTCATGAAGAGATTCATTCTCGTCTCCTAAGATACAATGAATGCAGATGTCGGAGTCGTTTTCTCACAGGAGAAGTGCGCATCAAGAAGAAGGACCCAATCGCAATATAGAGAGAATTTATTCAGAATCGAACTTTTACTTGGAAATAGAGTTGAGCTGTACATGACTATCGTACCAAATGAGAGATGTACTTCTGGTGGGCTCTCCAAAATTTCGCTGATCAATAAGAGAGAATCAAAGCGTTACACATTTGCCCGGCGAAATATTCTGAATCTGTTTCAGGATCCGGTCACGCTTGTAACTGGGGGATTGTTCGACAATACGGTTTTATGTATGCGGTGACTGATAGAATGGTTGACAAACTGGACTTCACTAATATTAAACTGGCTCTTATGGCAATTTCTTGACACATTCTAAGGGTCCGGTCTTCTAAGTCTTTGGATGTATTCACCAATTTTGTACTTTTTGTCTATGTGTATTTATATTATTAAGATATGTTCAAGCTTTGTGAAGTGATCTATCAAGTAGTGACTGTTATCAAAATGTAGGAGCGCCTTTTTGAGTTATTGCAAGTTCAGAGAATGTAATTCATTAGTTGTTTTTCTAGTGTCCGTTTCGCGTATTATATGTATCTTGGTTGTCGGTATAGGAATCGATAGAAACTTTGTCAATGCTGGGGATGTTAATGAAAGTCTATGGATGCTAGTATGGGGAAGGCACGACATAGGTGACTGTATGGTGTCGAAAAATTCTAGAGGAATGTTTAGTAGTTTTGAGTTACACGGATCTATAACAGTACTGATGTATTTTGTGTCTCTTTGATTGCTAGCTTGGGTCTAAGTGGGGAAAGCAGGGTAAATGGTATTGTGAGAGTTCGGAATATTATGTAGATTTCTTTGAGATTGATTCGGAAAGGACTGCTATGTACTCACACTTATCATGAGTCGAACTATTGACTTTCAATGAGTTAGATTCGTTATGGGTCAATCATACCAATTGATGATATGCGATGGAGCAATTTGAAACAAAACAGTAGTTGTGGTCAAATCAAATAAGGTTGTATTTAAGTCACGCAGAGACCGTAGGAAGTCTTAGTATTTATGTGTGATGGCAGAGCTATAGGAGATGATTTTAATTCAGATTAGTATAGTCGCATGTGTCGGAATATAGGACTTTCCTCTGCTACTACATTGCTGATAGAGAGATTATAGATATTATATTTGAAGTGATTCCAACAATAAGGTTAATGGTTTATAGGTTGTGATTTTTTGCATAATAGAACTCACCCTTAAAAGAACCAAAAACAATGTTTTCGCATTGTGAAAATTGGTATTGGGTAAGGGCTAGAGTGCTCCTAATTAAGGATAGAATGTTGCTTTGGAGCTCCAAGGAAAGAGCAATGTTTCAAAGGTTGGGGTTGTCTGCCGTGAGAGCTGCAGAAGATTAATGTCAAAATGGAGATTTGCGGGGTCGACAATCGCGTAAGCATGAACGATGATGAGAATAAGGAAGAATAGGAAAGTGGCCTATCCGTGCTAAGAAAATTTGCGGACGATTAGGAGTTTAAATGATGTGTGTTTCTCGTGACCATGCGATCATTTGCAAAGCAAGTTAAGGGAACGGCATGACCCTGGACTTGGTTTGATAGAGTTTTTGGGCATGTAGAGGGATCAGACAGTGAGGGGACCCATTAGTAGATTGGCGACAACACTGTTTCGGGCGTGGTCCGTGGATTAAACCGACTGTGGATAATAGAGGGTTTGGGGCAACAACAGGGGCGGAGGGATTCTCCCACTCGAAAACAACTACGAGGTAGACCGGGACCAGACACCAGCAAACATCAGCACTATGGTGGGTTTGACGGGATCCGTGGCTCAAGCCCACGAACACTGAAGTCGACGTAGGACAGGCTTAATAAGGGCCAACGCTTACGGATAACAAAATATTATACCAGAATTTGAACGAAAATAAAATTATTTTTTAAGGCTTGTAAGTTCCGAAAGAACAAGTGATAAGTATAAAGAGAAAGAATCGTTGAAACAGTTTGGATTTTTATGCAAGAGAGTGAGGCTCTTGATTGGCACGAGATTCCGATGAAATACGAGATTATCAACAGTGGCATGTGTAGGAATATATGCTGAATGTGGATAGCGGCAGCCAAATCTATCAATGGACAAGTTGATCTCGCTTCCCCGGCCATAATCACATTTGGTTCATGGTTAGTCCGCCCCTCAGATGACTCGTCCGATTAGATTTGTATTTGTTTTATGCATCTTCGATCCAAATTGGTGTTGTTGCTTATATGGGATTTAGGGTCTTATAGATATGTATTTGTTGCGATTGAATTTTTTTAATCTCTACCGCATAAACAAGTTAGTGAACATTGATCGTATAAACATAGAATTTGTAGAATAACAATAAATATACAATTAATTAAATAGCAATTATTTCATCAAAATAATAATCCTAAAATTATCTTTAATTTGACGCCAACACTATGGCTTCCGAATACGTCAAGCTTCAAGATGAAGCCTGCATGTGTCTTCAGCAACTCCAACGTCGTCTATTGCAGGATGAATTCTGTGAATGGCTATTTCTAAGAAGAACCACGATGCCCTTCCTCTATGTCAATGCTCGAGCCTTGACGACCTTCTGGAAAGCAAGTCTATTCATTATTGGCTTCAACGAGATCTGCACAGATTGACTCATCTTTACACTGAATAAGCCCCTACTTGCAAGACATATAGCAGCTCGGCTGTGAAAAATCTATCTCATAGTCTCCCATGTAATGACTCAAACCACAAGAAAGCTATGATCTCTCATATAGCTGAGATAGAATAGAACCACAATGAATTTTCGAATGATGAATCAGCTCCATATTTATATAGTTAGCACAGAAATCCTCAACCCATGCATGAGCATTGTCTTTCCTTCTCACGTCTGCTCAACTAAGAGTTAGAGCCTATTCCTTTTTCTCTTTCCCACCTAATCTGACACCATATAGGCTAAAACGTTGCAAGGGGTCACTATCAATCTACACCATTATACATATGTTATGAAAGCACTGTCTCTAAGCACTTCGACGCGCAGTACATTGTGTCGACGAAAATGGTCGCGCGCATGATTGAATGCGTTAACATTAGGGTAGCTATCCAACAAGGCTTAGGAGGCGAAGAGATCATCTCGGGCAATCGAAGACATGACACTCAGGCCCGTTTGAGCCACTCCATCCAACACTTTCGCTCACTCTGCCCCCCAGCCCCTGCGTCCTATGAACTGACCCCACTAGCACAACAGTAGAACACACGGAGCATGTTCACGTCGGCAGGGACAGAAGGGCTGGAGAAGCATGTCTTATGCTGATTATCAAGATGATAAATTTCACCATTTTCTAATTCCAAAGTTTAAGCTAAAGACTCACATTACCTATCAACACATGGCACACGAATAGCATGTGCGAAAAGCATAGTAAGGAAAGGGGATAGAACTCGTACTGTTATGAGAGATTAGTACTAACAAATCAAACAAGGTACGATACTAGTGGGAAAACTGATCTTATGTATATATTAAGTTATGAAACTATGAAGCAACAACCTGGTGATAATAGTACATTGCAGTAATGATCACCTCGTAGTCAATGCGCTAAGATGGGACCTGCAAGGAAGTCGTGTTTCCGAGTGTAGGGTTCTCGTTTCACCTACTCAAGATGATGATACACCTGACACCGTCTAATGAACGTAGTCCCGCTTGGGAACATCAATCTTATCCTCGTCCAAAGATTCTAAACAACAAAAAAATTGAACAATGGTATCGTTATTTTTAAGATTTCTGAGGCTAGGTAATTGTGGAACTTAACCTGGCTTAAAAAATAGTGGACATGAATCGATGACATAAGGGAGTTCTGCACTGTGGGACGTAGCCACTTTGTTTTATGTCCACTTTGTGTCAGTGTTGTTGTGTCATAGGGGTTCTAGTTCTACCTTGTGCCCATAGTAGACAGATCAGGACAATTAAGTGAAACATAATTCAACAGATCTCATGTCATCAGACTTTATCATTAATCAACAATTTCGAACTCCCCTTACTGATCAAATAAGATAAGGGGAACAACCATAACCGCTACAGAAATTGGCGATATAGAGAGAACTCGATTTATATGAGAATGAGTCAAGTGTCCTAGTCTCTGCAACCATGCTCTAGTATTCTGGCACAAATCATAAATATGACACATGTCTATGTGTTCAGCACACCTGCATTTTTCCAATTCAAACTCAATCTTAGGACCTGTTATCTCTGCCAACATAATTTTATTTTCAGTCAAGATAATCATTTTTCAGTCAGTATTATGATGTAACAGCAATGTGAATTTGCTGTAACAAAGATATCTAGCGTAGCTATTTCTGAGAATTCGGATTAAGCATAGTTAATCAACAGTTATGTCGCGCGATTGTGCAAAGCAAGTAGTAGTCCTACCACAAACAAAGAGAAACATAGAAATTGCGACATGTCGAAGATAAAGCATGAATTAGTGAGGAACGTAGACATAAAAGACTAAGCTCGTGTGGAAAGCCAAAATAATAGATCTCCTTGCGAACAAAAGAGATACAGTATTATAATTGGTAGCATGTTTATTTATCTCAGAGTGATAAAAATAGCGTTGCTAAGTGGACATATGATCATTTGGGAAGAACTTTTATGCATGTTGTCTCTCTTGGTTTCGTTCAGTTCCAGAGTGAGTTCGGCGCTGTCCAGACTAGCAAGCAAACTCGATTCTCACGCACCTATTAGAATTTAAGCTATAAGTGCGACTCACTACGCACTACATCCATCCTAGCATCTGTGAGAACAGTACATAAAGAGCTAATGTAACTTAAAGTCATCCGCTTGTGTACTTAGAACCTGGTTAAGAGCATATAGTTTCCGATAAGTTTGATTAAATGTATGTGAGAAGGACACATCTACAGGGGAAATAATATGTTTTCGTGCAATAGACTTTGGGATATTTTGTTCAAGCTATACACATTTTAGGGTGATTTCACACTCAATGCCTCTGGGTGAAGATCGACTAAGATCCTATCGTGCATTTTAACTGAATCCTCTGACTGGTTAATTCTACACTCCCTATAATCTGTCAAATAACGTCTGATTTTAAAGTTTCGTGGTCAGCGGGTTAATCACACAGCTACACATTGATATAGAGTGAGTTCAAATTAACGATTATGAAATTTGATATATAACCAGTATCATCTTCGGACGAACATTACAACTCAAAGCTCCATTGTTTGCACTCACGTCAATTCATCAACTACCAACAAGCATACATATGTGATCAGAAGGCGTCTCTCGCACTAACGTTGTAGTTGGGCTAGGGGAAGCCAAGCAATGGGTCGGCGACGATTTGACCACTAAATTATTAATGTAATAAAAAAACAATCTAGTAAGAAGTAATTATTAATCACTAGCTTTGTAGTATTTGAGTTTACAATGTCCGGCAAAAAGGATCCTACAATAATGAGTGTTATGACTCTTCTATGTATGATGAGACTCGGCAAACATAGCTCCTTAGACGGATAACTCCATTTAACTCTGAAAATTATATAAAAGTCATAAATGAGAAAGTTGAGAACAACAGAATGTCACTAGGGGAATTTCAGAGATTTTATGATTTATATTTAGATAGAAAAATAATCCCATTGAATTGGGAGACTACTCAAACACACATTAGCCTGAAAGAGATGTTGCGATTTACTCACGCCCCTGAAACATTTTAAATTTATGGTCTAAGTTCAGACAGTTGAAGCTACGGTCGAACCTATAATAGAAGTAAACTAACAGCTTGGCAATCCTACAATTAAGGCGAGCAGGGCAAGACGTCCACAGTATTCATAGGAAGAGCTCGAAAATTCAGCGGACATCAGGGTTGGGATAGAATAGAAAATGACGCATGAGACATGACCAACGGTCTAATGTGATACTGTTAATTTTCTAGCTATTAGAGACAGCTAGTTCTTTATGATCTTCAGCAAGGTCACTCTGAGACAACAACGATTATGATAAACCAGTAATACTACAGAACTAGACAAAATTCAATATAAGGCCGACACAGCTATAATCATAAGGCTACCATAGGTAAGTGGGACTTTGACATCTAATTAGAAGGAAGTGTACGACCATTGAACAAAAACAAATACAGCAAATCTATACATTTCAATTTGTAGCTGGAAAAGGAAAAGGAGGACACTCAACATAAATCCACCAGGAAATACTACTGGTGGGTAACTTCTCATTTCAATGAAACTAGACATGTAAAAGCAT
>SNQN01005394.1:0-10342 GCA_008642245.1 Bassia scoparia | reverse complement strand
TACTAATACAAGAAGAAGACAGGACATTATAAAGTCAAAATTTTACTTTGAGCAGATTCCCAAAGTCTAGTCTCAACATATTGATGATCATAATAATAAAGTATATCCTCCATTAAAACTACAGTTGTCTACTAGTAAGAAGTAATCAGACATACAACTGCAAAAGCCATTGTTGTACAATAAGCACTACCTCCTCCCAGCAATCCTCATTAATGGAGATARTACTCCCTGTAATTCCAGCAACGATTGTTGTATCCGCAACTCCTCTTGAATGGTTCTTCTCAAATTCCTCATTTGAACCRTAAGGCCATCAGTAGCTCGAATATCCTCAGCGCGCAWTTGAATAACCTTGTTAGCAAATGGCATCAGCAAACCAGCATGCCTCGGGAGAGTGGCATATTTCTGCAAAAATACCAACAACAGCTCAAGCTCCCCAACATCCAAATTCGACACGCATCTAAACAATTTCTTCCTTGCTACCAGTTCTTCTATCACAGCAATGGCACTATCAGGATTCTTCCTCTGAAGGGCAGCTACAAGAGCATCTTTGTGCCTGAACTTCTTCAATAACTTGTCGTGCTCTGCTAACTTAACCTTCTTGGGTCTTAAAACCAAATATTCGCCTCCCCTAGGCTTCTCATTTTGCCCTCGATGAAAGTACCTAAAGAACGAAGGCTTCAACACCCTCATCCGTGGTTCCTCCCTGTAATGAAAGCCTAGAAAATCTCCATCCTTGCGCTCTTCTTCCACTTTCTCCTTCTTCCTCTTGGACATGTAAATAATCCCATTCGACGTCCCAATTACTCTGGTGGAACAGTCAGGGGAGAACCCAACCGAAACCAGAGGCGCAGGGAACCTCATAGAAAAGGTAATCTTAGACTTTGAGTAATCAAACACCTTCAAATACCCATCCAACCCCACACTGAAAAGGCGGTACTGATCGGACTCCTCCCCACGGTTTCTCCCGACTCTGCCCACACACAMGGCGGTGACGGTCTTATTATGACTGTCCACAGTAGACACACATTTGCCACCTCCAATGACATCCCAAATCTTAACGGTATTCCCCCCAGCAGTGGCAACAAGCCCGCCGGAGGGAAGAAACACAACATCCTCAACCGGCTTGCCGTGATTGATAACCATAGCAGAAGACGAACCCGCCCTAACATCCCAAACCCTAACAGTATGATCATACGAGCCCGTAACGAACACACTGTCATCAACGGGCGAAACCGAGCCGCTCCGAACATAATCCCTGTGGCCAAAGAAGTCAGACAAGACGGTCTCGGTGGCAACATCCCAGTGCTTGACAACGGAGTCATCCCCTCCGGAGAACAAATGCAGGCGATCCTGTTTCGGATACGATACGAATCGAACAGGGCGATTGTGGGACTTGAGGAGACGGAGCTGGTTGCGGGACTTGGCCTCGAAGACGTGGACGACGCCGGATTGGGAGCCGGCGGCAATGAGCTTGGAGTCGGAGCGGAAGGAGGCGGAGAAGGAGGAGTCCTTGAAGGAGCGGATGGTGTGGAGGGGGGAAGCGGGGGTGAAGGGGTGGTGGGGGTCGAACAGAGAGAGGGAGGCGCTGTGTGTGGCGGCGAAGTGGTGGGGGCGTTGCGGGGAGAAGGCCAGGGAGGTCACGGAGGAGATTAGGCCGCCGATTTCGGTGGTTTTGAAGGACTTCCAGTGCTTCGATTCCGGGGAGTTGTTAGGGGCTTTGGAGGGGGGTTTTAGACGGGGTTTTGTAGGGAAGCTTTGGAGCTCTGCCATGGCTGAAACCTGGAGMGTGTGAGCTGTGAGAGATGGAAAGAGAGAGAGAGGGGGGAAAGGGTTTTTCGAAATGGGGACTAGGGTTTAAGAGTCAAGACCAACACCAACCAGCAAACCCTTCGTCATGCTAACGCAAATTTATTTCCTCGCTTTTCCTCAATTATCAGCTCACTTTTCCTCTACTTGATAATCCAATTAAAGATGATAATACCTTCCTCTGTTTTTTAAAATTGTTTCGGTTTCTTTTAGAGGAATTCACCATAATTGTCTCATTTTACTTTCTTTCCAATTTTTCGGTTGGGCAACATTATTTTTTTCTGTTTTTATGTGGGGTCCACAATTAATACTATTTTTTCTTCCACTACTTTATTCAAAATATTCACTCAATACTACCTACTTTATCACTCTATCTCTCTTTTTTGGTCCCACTTACACCCTCATCACCTCACCAATTTTGCCATCGATTTCCGAAAAAACCAAAGTGATGTAATTTTAAGAAACGGAGGAAGTATAAAGAACACAATCAAAACTTTTGCATTAAATCTTTTCCAGCAACAATGCTCATAAACTATGCTTAAGAGGTCATCTACTCATCTTATGAGCACCCGCATTTTTGAATGCAATCGTATATGTCAAATTGATGCACATATATCTCTGATTCTAGACATTAACTCTCGCTCTCGAAACCCAAACTTTGATCAATTTTGACCTTATGACCTAAATAATAATACCGGAACCTAGGAAATTAGACAAATGGGTTCGGTTTTTCACAACAAAATCCGCGTATTAACGACGGATATTTACCGACCGTCATTCGTCGGAAAAATCATATTACCGACCGTTTTTTTTAAAGGACGCCATTTACCGACCTTGTATATATCCGACCGTTTAAAAAGGACGGAAATTACGGACATAACGTCGGCTTATTACCGACCGTAGACTCGGTCGTGAAGATTTTATAAAAATAAATAAATCGACCACATGGTCGGTTCACTTGGGCCTTGGGCCTTGGCCTTGTATTAAATAACACCCATACTCACTTCTCTTTTTCCATAATCTCTCACTCTCTCTCACGTCTCCTCCTCTACCTCAGTCCGTCCCACTCCCTTCTTCTCTCCTCACTCTCTCCTCTCTCTCACGTCTCACTCCCTCTCTCACAGCAGCCACCGCAGCCACCCAGCAGCTCGCCAGCCCACCGCAGCCTTGCCCGCCCACCGGTTCCCCGGCCTGGCCCAGCAGCCCCGCCAGCCCTCTGCCCATGCACGCCCTCGCTTGCCAGCAGCCCCTCATCGCAGCGCAATCTTTCTCTCTTTATTAGATTATTTTCTTGTTTTTCTTTGATTTTCATTGTATTTATCAGATATATACGATTAGGTTTCAATATTTAATTTTCTTGTGATTTTCTTTGTTCTTGGCTTTTCATTTTCTATCGGTCTTTTTTTTTTATATGTTTTCTCTTTCTTTGTCGATTTTTCTTTTAGTCTACGTTCTTTCATATTTTTATTCCTTCTCCTTTAGATTTCAATTTTTTTTTTCTTTTTTCGACTTTTCTGATTTTTTCAGGATACTTCTTTTACTTTCGGTTTTCGATTTGTTCTTATAATATTTGTTTCTCCGGTTTTTTCATTTAAATTCTTTTTCGATTTTCGGTTTTTTCTGGTTTTACAATTTTTTTCTTCTTTTTCGTTTCTTCTGATTTTTTAAGAATTTTTTTTTGTTAGGATTTTCTTAATATTTGTTCGTTTCATTCTTAAATTGTCTCGGTCTTTTCTCTGTTTAAAAATTTTTCGATTTTCGTTCCTTCTTTAAACATTTTTGTTTAAATTTATTTCTATACAATCACTGTTTTAAAATATTTTATTTCTGATTTGATGTGGGTTGCTGGATTCTGTTTTTTTTCTCTGCTCTCTTAATTTCGTATTTTTTTTAGTTTTTTCGATTCTACTTTTTTTTTCTTGTTCTTTTTGTTGATGTTCACTTTTCTTATGTTTTCTTTTTGAATTCACTTGCAGTGAAGATCTGGAAATTAAGGGTGATGCACTGATGCTATGATGTGGGTTTTGCTTGAAATCAAGAATTCCAGTATATTTGTTGAAGATTTTAATTGTTGTACAATTTTATATTTCTATATTGTAATTTAATATGAGATATTGTTATTGTTTTTATGTTCTTAGAATGATTTTATTTATGTTATTGAGTTGATTTTGAGTTTTTGTATTACAGCATTATGCATATATGTTATTTATTATCATAATTAGTATTAGTATTGTTCTCTTGTTTTTTTACTGACAGTGGTCGACATTACTGTCACATGTCAAGAACTTTTTTTTTAATTTTTTTACAAACACGACCGTTTGACGGTCGGTAAAAGTCAACATTCTCAGAGTGTTGACCTTTACCGACCGTCAACGTCGGCATCTAGATTACCGACCGTTGACGGTCGGTAAAGTCAACACTCTGAGAATGTTGATCTTTACCGACCGTTTGACGGTCGGTAATATAAGTTTGACTTTGACTATGTCATATTGTTGCGGTCGTAATAACGGTCGGTAAAACATTACCGCCGTTTAACGGTCGGTTAATCCTAAATTACGACCATTCGGTTTCCGACCGTCCGTTACCGACCGTTGACGTCGGTAAACCTTTTTCCGACCGTCTCCGCGTTTTTCCGACCGTTTTGGTTTGTTTTGGACGGTCGCTAATCCTTGTTTTCTTGTTTGTGTTTCTCACCAAAATTGAACGGTAAAACAGAACGATAAAACGGATTTTTCATCGGATCCTAGTCAAATTTAAACAAAGGAATGAAGGAGAGTGGGGGAGTAAGTGAACGTGTGAATCAAGCTTGGGGTGGGTGGTGCTCGAGGTGGGAGGAGAAGTGGTGTAGTGGGCTCGCGGTTAGGAGAGAGGAGGTGCGGTGGAGAGAGAGTCGCGGTGGCTTGGGTTGGGGAGGAGTGAGAGTGCAATYGGGTGGTGGGGTGGTGTTGGTTGGAAGTGTGACTGGGATGGTGAAGGAAGAGAGAGAAGAGAAGTGTTAGGGATTGATAGGAGTGGTAAGAAGTGTTTCTGCCATTGTTGTTGATTATTAAAGCTTTTAAGAAAGAAACAAAAGGAAATAGAGGGCAAATTATGGGAAAGTAAGAATAAAGCTTAAAAATTTTAACACTGTTAGTTAGTAATAGTATGTTAGCTACTAAGTTCGACGTCAAGAGTACKTGAGGCACTTCGAAAAATCCAAGAGAAGCAGTGCTATTTAACCTAACTAGAATGGTACCTCAGGAAAAATCCGAATTTTCAATAAATAAAATTTTGGGCTTTTTATTTAGCTAGGCCCAAGCACAACATGTTAGAATGGAGTAATACACTTCACTCATACAGAAAACCTAATCTCCCTATCTTCCTCACACTCTCTCTTTGCACTCTCTCTTTGTCTAACCTCACACTCACCCTCACTTTGTCAGTTAGCTGTCGACTCTAAGTCTCTCACAACCAGTAGTCAAAAACCATGCAAAACCACATCATAACAGATCACCATTTCAAGGCAGCCACAACCAAAATCGACGGCGCCACCGGTACCACCACATCAGAATCGCGTCAAGAAGATATTTTTTTTTTCATTTTTTTGAATTATAATTCATGTTAATATGTTCGAAACTTCAAATTTATGCTTTTTTTCATTTTTTTTTTGCCTTATTTTCCATTCTTTCGAATTCATGTTAATCTGTTCTAATTTATGCCTTTTTTGGGGTTTGTTGATTTTAGAATGTGTTGAATGTAGTTGTATCTGAAATTCTGAATGTGAAAGGTGAAAGTTTTTAGGATCATCAAGTTATTACTTATTACGAAGTACTTGTTAATGAATTATTGGGAATTGAATGTTTTTTTTATTGATTTTTTTAAAAATATTTTTTAAACATAATTAATCTCATACAGTGACATGAACTATGTTTTAAGTAAGTTATTACTATAAGTGTGTATAGCAAAGACAAGAGAGTTAAAAATGATTTTAAAAACCATTAAATACAGATCAATAAAACGATATCCGAGATCGATCAGTAATTTTGGAGTATCAAAATGTCGGATAGTCGCCCGTTGTTCGGATCGAATCGGATTTACGGTAAATTTCCGAGGGTTATTCAATTCGAGAAATTGTTGATCAATATCTAGTTGATAGTTAGTCCTACTTGATACATAGGAGTGGTATTTAAATAGGCTTTCGTCAATGGTAAATCCAACTTCTTGGCAGGGTTTCCCTTTAGTGTTAATATGACTTCTCCGTACAGGACCCTTAGTACTCAGATACAAATGTATTTTCGAATTCAAATTTTTACGATGGTACGTTTTAAGATCCAGGGGCTAAGTGAATCATTCACTTCAAACCGAACTGGTAGCATTTTTCGCGGAATTGACATACAACTGACAAGTTAAGGAAGCAAGAGACGAGTTTTTCACAAACAAAGAAACTCTCCTTGACATCAATTGTCAGAGATGAAACTGTTTAGTAACTAATATACCCAGGATTTTCTTCTTTGATTCTTAATTTCGGTTCTATCACTATCACACTAGTAACATCTAACACGCACCCTCTTTCCAAGTTTTCTTTTCGAATTGAAAGCCTCTCAACACCCTCTCGTTGATTGAGCCCATTCCAGCACTCTTCCGGAAATTAACTTATCAACTTTTTACTCAGACGCTTTTTTGGTTCTCTGTCATTAGAATATCAATACCTTTCAAATCATTCACTATCACAGCCCTCTTCAAGTAACATATCTACTTGAAGGCATTACAACGTGTTTGTAAAACTAAAACTGTTTTAGCAACTGTGTGTGGAATGACTCGGGATTCTTTTTATGCTAAGTGTAGTTAAGACTGATTTGGTCTTATGTAGTTTAATAGATCAATTAAGGCGTGGAATGGAAGCAGTAAGTTCCCCTACACTCACTCCCAGAAGTAGGAAGTCATGCTTAGTGGACTTGCATGCAGTCATGAATTTACGACGTTCGTATTAATCAGTAGAGATACTAGTGGTTTGTTCCTTAAATTTCTTAACTATTTTACCTGATGGATCAAGCCTTAGGTACTAGCTTTAAAACGACGTTTTGTTTCTTAATTTTCTAACAAAAATCAGTTAGAATATTTTCTACCAAAATATCTTTTTGTCGAAAAACAGTTTTGTAAGATATAGATACAGGTAAATTTGGAATTTTCAAAAATGATTCTAACAGATAAATGGAAGTTTAAAAGATTTCTTAGTTCGAAAATCAACTACCTAGATTTATTTATTATAGAGATATCTTTTTAACACTTATCCTTATTTATTCTTTTCTAATAAAATATGCCTTTATTAATCCACGTTTTATGCCTTATTTTTACGTGAGCATATTCAAACAATAATGCTAACTTACAATAAGTTTTAAAATATAGATTCTAACTTATTATAACCTGGATGCTTTTAATATAGAAATAGCCAGTAAGTCTCGAATCTTGATTCTCAAACAAGGATCGAGTTCTTGCTGTAGAACTGAAAAATGTGTTCCCAAATGAGTAATCCGTGGATGAAACATACGGTATCGCGTTTGTTTGAATGCAGCAAAGAGTGCTTGTTTTGAATTCACAACGCTCTCGCACCACTCACCGCGAGGTGGGAATACATGCGGCAAATATTGAGCGCAACGAAAGGTAACAGGCAGAGGCAAAAATATTTTTTGTCGGTTTTTCAAAGGGTTTTCAAAGTTTTCAAGGGTATTTTAAACGAGGTTAACTGGCGATTTGTGCGGATCGCCTTTGGTTAGACTCTTCTCATCATGTCGTAGGCGGTCAGGATTTTTCGGATCACGCATATTTTTAAATTATTTTTCCTGATTTTTCTAGAATGATTTTCTATGATTTTGCAATGTTTAAATACGCAGATACGCAGATAAATTACGTGAATACTGCAGAAAATAACGCCGAATGTTTAGAAACTAGAGTTACTTTTCGTGCGAAAGGAGGCGTCTAGCAATAATCCGTAATCTTAGAAAATCGAGAACGTATGGGGAGATTGTATTTCCGATTCAATAATATTTGCTAAGGTTTTATGGAAAAAATATATACGCAAAAAGACGTTATATACGCTGGGAGACAGCGTATCATACGCTGGTTTGCGCGTTATGGATAGCTAGGCCACTCAGCGTATAGAGTACGCTCCTTCAGCGTATATGAGCATCGCAACTTTCATCACAGATTATACATTGGGAGAGAAGTCGTATATACGCTGAGATGAGGTATGATGACGCTCCTGCATGAGGAGCGTATAGTACGCTCATCTCAGCGGTATATACTGCAGGTTTTGGTTGCTCTCCTCGTTTTGCCTGCGTGCTATAAATACTCCTGCTTGCTTCAGTCCGAGACAGGCTTCACAGACACGGCACACTTCCCGACACTGTGTTACTAACTTCATACCTTCACTTATTAACTTATGAGGAAATCTCCTCTCTCTTAAACGCATCTCTAAACACATTAAACATTCGTTTTAATTCAAAGCATCGATTCTCTTTCGAATCAACAGCGATAACAAGGGTTGGAAGTTCTGAGATCTATCACACTGAGTTCTTTCCTCACTTTTTCTTTTTAATTTGACTAACATTGTTTGAGTTTTTAACATGTAATTAAAACAATGTACGAAAACTCATTTTTAATTCGTGTCATTCTGTAAATATGTAGGTTTGTTTTTCATAAGTTTTCATGTTTCATGGTTTTTGGGTTTTCATTTCATTTCACATTCATTATTATTATTATTCTGTCAATACTTATAAATTCTCTATTCTGTGTATATTTGCAATTCAAGGCGGGAATCATTGCGCTCGCGTTTTTATCATGGACTAACAATTGTTTTCTTTGTTTTCATGTAGCGATTCAGACAGGCAAGGATTGTTTCATTGTGTTTTACAACTACACTTTTGTTTTCTTTGCAGGATTTAGGGTAATGTATGAGTTTGCATATACTCTTGAAGTTGTAATCAGTCTTCATATTATTGCAGTATTTATCATTGTTGTATAATTTGTATATATTATTGCTAAACTCAAGACCGGAATTATGTGACATCATTTAAAATCAGATTTAACTATGGACAACCTGTTTTGGCAGCCGTTTTTAACATGATTAATACAGTGTGTTGGTCACAATTTCTAGGCTTAGGCTAGTTTCCGTTGTGCATAATAAGAAAACATACTCACATAGTAATTTTAGGGTTAGAAGCTTCTAAGGGGGTGCTAAAAATGTAAGTGTATGTGCATCAATAAATCGTGTTTTAGATGGAATTCAATGATGAGTTGAGTAGAGTGCTGTACAGATGCGGCGTAATCTGGGTTACGAAAGATCTGATTGTGACCATGTCCGCTTTGAACCCCACGACTGGTTACTTGTTGGACGTGGGCCGATTGTTTTGGCCCAACGTTTCGGGCGTCCGTCGATAACCTTCTCTAGGTTCCCGGTGGGATCCCTGTACTCGAGCACACTACCTGAGCCAACTCGCACTTCACGTGCGGGTTCCGTGCTTCTAAGCCCGCAGTACAAGCACTTCGCTGTAGGGTACTTCGAAGCCAAGGCATTCGCTATAAAGGCCTGGGGCGGGCCTTCACGTCCTACATGGTTTGGCAGACTTCACTGGGGATACATCACCGTTAGGTGAGTTGGACAAGCTTGAAAATTCTTCGTAAATGTCCATCATCACGTTTATTGGATTTTTGCATTTTGGCATGTGAACTTTCGACACACAACGCGTGCGCCTTGAGGCTCCTTGGTCTCCACTATGGGCATGTTCTTATGCTCGAGACTACATTAAGGTGGGGGATCTACTTGGTTGCGGTGTGGTTAATTGATCTGCATGGCTAGGCAAGTCCTATCCGCCATGCCGTGTTGCAGTTGTTACTGATGCGTGTGCATAAGGGTATCTTGGCCATACATGCGCTAATGTGGCACGTGGTGAAAACTGGCCCAGGCTCTGCCTTGGCGTGGGTTATACTCTCTGACTTAAACCTATGACCCGAGCCATAGTTGAACTCGTGCTCATCGATGGCTGTTTGTATACGTATGTGCATGTAGGGTCCGCCCATTGTATTAGTTACTAGACCTTAACAACACTTTCATATAGTTCATGGTCATCTTTTAGTTCACATCGATGCATTTCATAGCCCATAGTGACCTTTAGTTGACCCTGCTTAGTCTGTGACCAGTAGCTCACTAAGGCTTTGTCTTTGCAACCCTTGACCATCTAGAGTCCACATGAGATCTCGGATCTTAGGTCTTGACCCTTGGACTATAGGCGTGGGCACAGACTTTGGACCATAGACGTTGGACCTTAGACTCAACATTAGGATAGGACTCGATCTAGGCGATGACCTAACATCCTGTAGGGACATGTGCATTCTGCATACATTTCCGGACGTATTTGGTGCCCTTTCCCAAAAAAAAAAAAAAAAATTCAAAAAAAAAAAGAAAGGGCACCTTGCATGGTCATTGTTTCATTCTAGAAGATGACCATGGAATTAAGACATGCATTTGCATCTGCATTCATATATTCAGATATGACAAGCA
>SNQN01005393.1:23433-44763 GCA_008642245.1 Bassia scoparia | reverse complement strand
TCCTCGACATCCACCCTTAGCCTTTTAGATTGCCATGTAAGAAAAAATGTGACACCATGAGTTTGGTGTCAGTTGTGTGAGGCCAATTCTGTTGTGGCCCTTAGCTTGATAACAGTATCACTTGTAGAGGTGTGAGGTAAGTCGGCGTCTTCTCTATGCTACTCAGGCTGGTGCTCTCCTAAAGTGAATGACACGTCCTCTTCTTGACATGCCCAAGCACCTGCACAAAGGAGTATAATCCTTATAGGATTATCTCCCCTCCCATGCTTAAGTAAGTATGTGACTAAAGGGGATAAGTAAGCAAGTAAGCAAAGATTAAGAGATTAACCGTAAGATTAGTGTCTTTTAAATTATTACACTATGATTATCACATTCCCCCATGAGGGGTATTTATAGAGCTTTTGGGTGAATACTTGGCCAACCATGTTATGCCAAGTGTCACGATCCTATGCTCCCTTAGGGAAATTTCCCTTCCAATGTAGGGCTTTGATTATTTTATCTTTATTACATTTGCCATTTTAGGCACTAGCCATAAGTGATACATGACCTCCCTATCCCTTGGGTAGGTTGTAGTCACACATCCCTTAGGCATCTCACATGGAGCGCACGTGACTTAGAAGTTTAGGCGTTTAGCCACATCATTTTCCCCTCAAACCATCCCATTAAGCTCATTTTGTGGGATTGGTTTGCTTCTCATCTTGTTAAAGTGGTTCTCTACCTTTTTGGCTGGAAACAGATAACTGTTTTTAATTTCACAGAATTTAAAAGAACTAACTATAGGAGAGAGAATAAAGTTTAGCACGAAGTTGTTTGTTGTAATTGAAATCTACTTTTTTTTTTTCTGTAGGCTGCATTTCATGCAATGTCATTAGATCATGATGAGAATTCTAACCGCCTTTCCATTGTTTCTTTCTACAAGTCGATACTTAGGACCCACCTTAATTTGTCAAAAGGTTAAACACGAGTAGCATAGACTAAGTAGGGAACATAAGCCGAAGACCAAATGCTGAGGACCAAGTGCCAAATGCCGGTTGTGGGTCCACAAGTATGTTATCGACATCTTATGTTGTCGGTCATCCCTTGTGACCAATAGTCGAGTTGTCCTGGCTTCATTTGCCGCGTGTACCCATTTTGGGGTCACATGTGACATATTGGCATGTGGACAGGCCGGTTAGTATCATGCCGGTTAGTATCATGCCGGTTGTCTAGGCTTTATTAACCGCCTGCACTCATTTTGGTGTCGTAGGTGACATACTAGCATGTTGACAAGTCGGTTAGTACTAGGYCTGTTGTCACTTGCTATGACTTGTCTTATTCGGTGCCGGTTGCACCCCCATTGGGGTTGCAGTTAGTATAACGGCATATAACTGGCCGGTTATGCTTAGTACTTGGTGACTTCAACCAAGTACATTATAGCATATTAGTATGCCGCCTGTACCCATTTTGGGGTCACAGGTAGCATACCGGCATATAAATGGCCGGTTTATGCTTAGTACTTGGTGACTTCAACCAAGTGCATTATAGCATATTAGTATGCCGCCTGGACCTATTTTGGGGCCAAAGGTAGCATACCGGCATATAAATGACCGGTTATGCTTAGTACTTGGTGACTTTAACCAAGTATGTTACAGCATATTAGTATGCCGCTTGGACCCATTTTGCGGGTCACAGGTAGCATACCGGCATATAAATGGTCAGTTATCACTACTACTTGGTGACTTCAACCAAGTACATTATAGCATATTAGTATGTCGCCTAGACCCATTTTGGGGTCACAAGTAGCATACCGGCACCGGATTGGCCGACGCTCTGTGATTTAGACGATGATACTTGAAGAACGAGTTGGGGTGTACACCGAGAGGATTGTTTTATTGAATTTCCCGCTCAAATTCTCTATATATATGTGGCTTGAGGAGAGTGAAAATCACAATTCATTCGCTAATTTATCAACATCTCTCTAGATTTCCTTTTTTCTCTCTCCAATTTGCTCCTTTCAAGTGCTTTCTGTCTCTTACGTGTCTCTCAGGTGCTTTCTCTTTCTTACGTGTCTTAAAACTGTCTCTTATACACATCTAGATGTGTATAAGAGACAGTCCCTAATGAGTACAAGGATACCCTTACCGGCCTTGAAGAGGGTCAGATAGGTCGAGTTCTTACTCTGCTAATGGAGGTAATTGAATTTCCAACTCTTGTTTTTCGGCTTACTTATTTATTGATATATATCCGTCTAACCGTTGTTCCTTGCCTCTGATGCAGAGCTTGGTCCGAGTAGAAGGTATCTGCAAAATTATGCGGTTTGATCACCAAGCAAACAAACATGCTCGGGCCATAGAGAGGCACTGCAACGAGTACCTGGACCAACAGACTCGTGCCTTGGAACACAAGAACTTTGAAGCTAACTGGGAGCTTGCTCCGACTGTGCATGATCTCGACAACTCTTATCGGAAAGCTCTAGTGGGGTACTTCGAGCAGTCGAAGGAAGCCGAGAAGGACAAAACCTTCCTAGCAGATGAGAAGGCTAAGCTGAAGGAGGAGTTGAGGGCTGAGTTCGAGGCCGAGCATGCCAAGGAGATGGCTGTGAAGATTAGGGAAGTGCTGTCTCTTATACACATCTAGATGTGTATAAGAGACAGGTTCAGGGACGTTTAAAACCACATCCCTAATGAGTACAAGGATACCCTTACCGGCCTTGAAGAGGGTCAGATAGGTCGAGTTCTTACTCTGCTAATGGAGGTAATTGAATTTCCAACTCTTGTTTTTCGGCTTACTTATTTATTGATATATATCATTCTATCGGTTGTTCCTTGCCTCTTATTCAGAGCTTGGTCTGGGTAGAAGGCATCCGAAAAATTATGCGGTTTGATCACCAAGCAAACAAACATGCTCGGGCCATAGAGAGRCACTGCAACGAGTACCTGGACCAACAGACTCGTGCCTTGGAACACAAGAACTTTGAAGCTAACTGGGAGCTTGCTCCGACTGTGCATGATCTCGACAACTCTTATCGGAAAGCTCTAGTGGGGTACTTCGAGCAGTCGAAGGAAGCCGAGAAGGACAAAACCTTCCTAGCAGATGAGAAGGCTAAGCTGAAGGAGGAGTTGAGGGCTGAGTTCGAGGCCGAGCATGCCAAGGAGATGGCTGTGAAGATTAGGGAAGCCAAGGACGTGCAGTAAGGGCTCATCAATCAGCTGATCAAAGAGCTCAACGAGGACAAAGAAGCAGCTTCTTCGGCTAAAGTCCAAGCCGATGAGGCCAAGAAGGATGGTTGGAAGTTGGGTGTTGATCATATCYGGGAAATTCTTCCCCAGACATGGGAGATGACCGAAATTGACACYTTGCCGCCAGAGTTTCTCGTTGAGATAGTGGACTTCGCTCTCTAGATGAGTCTTTGGAAAAAAACCAGTASGGACATAAAGAAGAAATCGGTCGCTAACTTTCAACATTTCCTGCCAATAGAAGACGAAGATGAAGAGCCTGAACATGACGCTGAAGGTGATCTTTCATTCTCCTTGTTTTATTTTTGTCAACTTCAGATGTAACCAAAATTTTAGTCCATGTATTCTAATCTTCTCGTGCCAAGCTACTTCTTAGTTGTAATTTACAACTTTATATTAATGAAAAGCATGATTTGATTATATACTTGTCTGGCTCTTAGCCTATGTYACCGCCTTTTGTTCTTTACAATATATMAAAAATGTAGAACCAGAAATCTATGAAAGTGTAGGACGTGGGCCGTACCCCCCGCGTATAGCGGGCGCGCGACTTGGTACTACATCGGTGCTTTGCGTGGGCTTGAGCCACGAACCCGCACGTGAGTGCGTTGGGGTAGTGTTGTCGAGTAAGGGGAGTCGCCACCGTGCCTATAAAGGTTATTCACGGACGCCCGAAACGTTGGTGCCAAATTAATGGCCCCACGTTCTGATCCAGTAACCAGTTCGTGGGTTCGGGGACATGGTACGAATCAGATCTGTAACCCAATTCGCCCGCATGTAGCGGCCTCTACTCGGTCTCATTGCAATTCCATTCATCACGGTTATTGAATACACATAACTTACATTTTTAGCACCTTAGAAGCGTACTAACCCTAAAGATTACTACGAAAGTGTGTTTCTATTATGCACAAGAGACTACCTAACCTAAAATTGTGACCACTTTACGTTAATCAAATTAAAACGGTGCCTAAAAACCGGTTGTCCATAATTAATCTGATTTTAAAGTGATTCACATAATTTCCGGTCTTTATTTAGCAAAATATATACAAATGATGTACAACCATGACAATGCGAAGTATATGAAATTCAAATCATATATACAAACCAATCTTACCCTGAATCTGCAAACAAAACAAATGTTAGTTCGTAATAAAAAACGAGCGAAATGAATCTTCCGCCTTGGATCGCTATACAAGGACAAGAAATCGTTAGTATTGACAAGTGATAATAATAATGAAAATGAAATAAAAAAGAACGAAAACAATGAAAAACGTTAACCACTCCTACATATTTACATGGAATAATTAAATAGTGAGTTTCTACATTTTTGTTAATTAGATTGAAACTCGTAATAGTTATTAATTAGATTGAGGAAATGAGAAATGAGTGTGTTTAGTGGCGAGTAATCTCAGAAGTAAACCTTGTTATCGCTTGTTGAATCGAGACAGAATCAATGCTTAGAACTCAAGAACGTATGTATTTAGAAAGTGTGAGAGAGTGTATGAGAGCATGAGAGAATGAATACGCAAGTTAGGGACGGGGAAAATAGAATAGACGTGTGTCTTTCTCGAAATGAGCAAGGCACGTATTTATAGGCGCGAGGAGGAAAAACCCAGCGTATATACACAGGAGACCTGCGTATATACGCATGCTCTGTGTATATACGCAGCCTTGGAGCGTATATACGCAGGCCCTGCGTATATACGCTCGATTATTCTCCGCGTATATTTTGATTTCCTCCGATTTTATTTCGTGATTTGCCTTGGTTCGACGCACCTAGACACCCTTGCTCTCCAAGCAAGGAGTTCTAGAGTGTTCTAGAAGGTTCCACGTATTCCTGGGGTATTTTTTGTGTATTTTGTATTTTTTGTATTTTCTGCGTATAAAAACTTATAAAAATCATAGAAAAATATAGAAAAATCAGAAAAATAATCTAAAAATACTGGTGAGCTCAGAAAAATCACCAATATAATTTATTTTAAAAAACCCTAAAAATAGAAAAGAAACCTAAAAATAGAAAATAATTAAAATAAATAAAAGAAAATATTTTTGCCCCCTTTATTTGTCCTTTGCTCAATAGTTCCGAGTATGACCTCACGTATTTCCAACTTTTGTGAGTTCAAAGCATCTTTTCTAAGTCGAAACAATCGCGAGACGCGGTATGTTTCATCACTGATTACTCTTTTGGGGAGACATTTTTAGGTGTCTACAGAAGCCCCCACTTTGACTGAGTCTGGAGAGACGATAGTCTCGTAAGACGAAAGTCAAAGTATTCGATTCGGGACGGAGAGCAACTCAAGACGTTCTGCGACCTTGAGTTACCCTTTTCGCCGGTACCTGCAAAACAAAGGTTAGTTTTACCTGTAGCCGTGTCCCGTGCGGTCTGATTTGCTTGCCTTGGAATTTTTGTTGCGGGAGCAAACTCCAAAACCCAAAAGAGTGCACGGAACTTCTTGAGCGGGAGAAATTTCCAAGACCCGAAGATGTGCTGGCGGAACTTCTGTAGCGGGAGAAGATTCCAAGACCCGAGAGTGCTGACGGAACTTCTGTAGCGGGAGAAAGTTCCAAGACCCGAAAGATGTATTTGCTTGAGATTTCTGTAGCGGGAGAAACCATAAGACCCGAAAGATGATTGTGCTGGATTTCTGTAGCGGGAGAAATCGTAGACCCGAAAGATGCTTGTGCTGGATTTCTGTAGCGGGAGAAATCGTAGACCCGAAAGATGCTTGTGCTGGATTTCTGTAGCAGGAGAAATCGTAGACCCGAAGCGTGCATATATGGAATTTCTGGTGCGGGAGAAAATTCCAAAACCCGAAGTGTGTAAAGGAGCTGTTGTGTGAAAGATGTATTCGATTCAGGACGGAGGGCAACTCAGGACGTTCTGTGACCCCGAGTCACCCTTTTCGCCGGTACCTGCAAAACAAAGGTTAGTTTTACCTGTTACCGCGCCCCATACGATTTTATGCCCTTGGAAGCGCTTGGATTCTCGGGCGGCTTTCTCCCTACGGCTGACCTTGGCTTTTCAGGAGAAAATGAGATGATGAATACCTTCGGAAGCGCCTCGTTCCTCAGGTAGCTTTCCCTACGGCTGACCTTGGCTTTTCGGGAAAAGAAATGATGTAGATGCCTTCCCTACGGCTGACCTTGGCTTTTCGGGAAGAAGTAATGTAAGTTCCGTCGGAAGCGCCTCGTTCCTCAGGAAACCTTCCCTACGGCTGACCTTGGCTTTTCGGGAAGAATGTTGCGTGTAGCAACAATCGCGTATAGCGATGAATGCCGTATAGGCTATGAGTGATGATATGAATTCCTTCGGAAGTGACTCATTCATCAGGAAACCTTCCCTACGGCTGACCTTGGCTTTTCGGGAAGAATGTTGCATGTAGCAACAATCGCGTATAGCGATGAATGCCGTATAGGCGTGTGAGTGATGATATGAATTCCTTCGGAAGCGCCTCGTTCCTCAGGAAACCTTCCCTACGGCTGACCTCGGCTTTTCGGGAAGAATGTTGCGTGTAGCAACAATCGCGTATAGCGATGAATGCCGTATAGGCGTGTGAAGGCAACTGCATGTAAGATGGGCCCTAGCCTTGTGTGGAGGTGGTGCAATGTGCAATGTGCAATGTAATGTGTTTGTGCAGGATGCATATGCATGATGATGTATGTAAACTCAATGCGCAATGATGTTTATGAAGTGTTTGCAATGGCTATATGTGTAATGCAAGTCTATTCTTAGATCTAATGCATGAAATGACCAAGGAAATTGACTAATGGTAAGATGCTTTTGGATTGCGGGATGGAGCCGTCTCAAGCCCCCATTCGAGCAAAAGGCGATGCTTGTGATTGCAAGTGAGCCCCCAACCCATGGGGTTTAGGTGTGTGGGAATGGCTTAATTTGTGGTGTTAATGGTTGGTTTAGTGGGTGAGCTCCCAGCTTGATCGAGGTTGGGGCAATGGTTGATGGAGCAAGGTAAGGCTAGTGAATTTTGTGGAGTCATGGGTTTTGGCTTAGCTTTTTGTGGTGGTAATGGTAAGGAATGAGGGATGTGATTTTGACTTGCCCAAGACTTGAGCTGTATGCCGCGTGAGGAGAGAACATGGACAAGATGCTGCAATGCGATGCTTTGCATGATGAATGCTGCAGAGTGATAGCCTAAGGATGAGTTGAGGAGAGCCCTTTAAGGTATATGAAAGAATAGACTAAAGGTTCAAGAACATACAGGGCTAAAATTTGTGACTAAGGGTAAGTAAATAGGGAATTGATGTGGTTGGCTAGATGATGTAGGTTCAAGCTTGAGTCTATGTCGGGTGCTACACTAGGAATTTGTGCTTCTGACTTTAAGGGAATCAAACTATATGAGAGAGTGGACCTCAGAGTGTTATTGAGTTATTGGGTCGGACCTCGAGAAGAGGCTTCCTACGTATCCTTACGGAATCAGACCGTCGTAGTTCTCGATGATGATTTGGACAATGCCTCGTGTGAGAGGGCTTTTGTGGTTGTAATGTGAGGCTGTGGTTTGAGGGTTGAAAAAGGCTCGATGATCATGAAGTGAACCCACGGTGCGCAGTGTGCCTTTTAGACTCTTGCTTTTTTTATTTGATTTGGGCTTTGAGCTTTGGATTTGCATTGGATTTTGACATTGATTTGCATTTTTGATGATTGAACTTTGCTTTTTTCCGTTTTGCCCATTTTATTCTTCTCTTTTTTTCTTTTGCACATGTCTTTTCCTACACACCGTTTGATCCAAAGGGTTAGGCAGACGTGGGTGATGAAAGAAAGATAGGCTGAATGATAGTGTTTATGACTCAAAAGGTTGCAAGGGATTTTGATTTGATGTGATGAAGGGAATGGAGGGAAGAGGTTATTTTGTGGAGCTATGAAAGAAGGCCTCTTGTGACAATGTCCATTGAATTGTGAGGTCGATTATTAATTTGATTCCATTAAAGTTAGAAGCACAAACTATATGGAGGCTAAAGAAAATGAGAAAAAAGAAACTTTTATTAACAAAAGAATTTATTACATAGAGGCTAATTGCAGAATTTGATCCTAAACCTAATGACATAGACCCGAAATGGAGAAAAGAAATGATACATAGTCTAGGGAAAGGGACTCTCCGACTCGACCCTAAAGCTAAGACTCCAACCGACTCATGCAAATCGAAGAAGATCATCCTCTATGTCCACTCCAATGTCGTAGACCTTTGCGAATGTGGTAAGGCCTCGATACTTGAGATGATCTTTGTATTCTGGCTGGAGGCCAGAAATGAAGGTCTTGACCATCTCTTCTTCAGTAGGAGCGGAGACTAGGAAGGCAGCAACTCCTCTCCATCTAGTCAGATAGGTAGTGAACCCCTCGTTCTTTCCCTGGTTAAGGATTTCAAGCTCTCGGAAGGATGTTTGGGTCTGAATGTTACCCTTGTATCTTGCCATGAATGCGTGGATGATGTCTTCCCAAGTAGCTATTTCTTTCTCAGGAAGTGAAAAGAACCACTTCTGACATATCGGTTCCAAGGAAAGGGGAAAGACCATTGGAAACAAGGCAGAGTCAATCCCTTTAAGTGTCATGGTGGTCTTAAATCCCTTTATATGGAATCGAGGGTCATCAGTCGGCTTAAACTTGGGTATGTCTTCGGCTGAGAAATCTTTTGGCAGTTTGGTCGAAAGGCTGGGGTCAAGAGGAGGTTGGTCTTGGTAAAAGGTGGGGTCGATGGCTTTTTGGATCGCCTTTTCAAACAGCTTGTCCAAGGAAGAGCTCGAGGTCAACTCCTTGATCTTAGCTTCAAGCTGTTGAACTTGCTCGGCAAGCTTTTGGAGCTTTTCTTGTTCGGAGGCCATTTTGTGGTGTTAAGGCTAGTTGGAGGATGGTTGGGTTTGGATTGGGCTTAGGGCTCTTTGGGTCGAGCAAGGGCTATGGAGACGACTTCACCCTGTTTCAAAAAGAAATAAACCCTTAATGAACTTCCTTCGTCATTATTGAACATATGGATGCAGATGCAAATGCATGTCCTAATTCCATGGTCATCTTTCCTAGTATGAATGCGAGGTGCCCTTTCGTTTTTTTTTTTGAAATTTTTTTGCTCTTTTTTTTTCGTTTTTCTTTTTTTGTTTTTTTTGAAATGGCACCAAATGACATAGGAATGTATGATATGCACATGTCCTAAGTGGTTAGGGTCATGCCTAAGAGTCGAGTCTAAGTTTGGCCAAAGGTCAATTCTATGTGAGTACGGTCAAGATCAAAGTCTTGTGCCTACCCTAGTGGTCAAGGGTCAAGACCTAAGGTCAAAGTCTATGCCTACTCTAATGGTCAAGGGTCAAGACCTAGGGTCAAAGTCTGTGTGGACTAAGGTCGAAAGTTTGAAGGACAAAGTCCTAGTGAACTATGGTCACAGACTAAGGTAGAGGTCAACTAAAGTCACTATGGGCTATGAAATGCATGATGTGAACTAAAAGATGACCATGGACTATATGAAAGTGTTGTGTTAAGGTCTAGAACTATACAATGGCTAGGACCCATACATGCACATATATACAAGACACGTGATGACAAGTCAACTATGGTCGGTCTAGGTTAAGTCAGAGAGTGTACCACGCCTAAGGGCAGAGCTGGGTCCAATTTCACCACTTTCACGGTAAGTGATGTATGGCCGAGTTACCCCTTATGTACACGCATCTGTAACACGTGCACACGCGGCGTGGGTGGGATAAGACTTGCCTTAGCCATGCGATCCATTAACCACATGCAACCAAGGTAGTATCCCCCCTTAAGGTGGTCTCGAGCATAGAACATGCCCATATTGAGACCAAGGAGCCTAAGGCGCGACCTTATTCGAAAGGTCACATGCAAAATGCAAAATCCAATAAGCGTGATGATGCAATTACGAGACTTTCAAGTCTATCCACTTCACCTAACGGTGATTATCCCCAGCGAAGTCTCCAAATTGTAGGACATGGGCCGTACCCCCCGCGTATAGCGGGCGCGCGGCTTGGTACTACATCGGTGCTTTGCGTGGGCTTGAGCCACGGAACCCGCACGTGAGTGCGTTGGGGTAGTGTTGTCGAGTAAGGGGAGTCGCCACCGTGCCTATAAAGGTTATTCACGGACGCCCGAAACGTTGGTGCCAAATTAATGGCCCCACGTTCTGATCCAGTAACCAGTTCGTGGGTTCGGGGACATGGTACGAATCAGATCTGTAACCCAATTCGCCCGCATGTAGCGGCCTCTACTCGGTCTCATTGCAATTCCATTCATCACGGTTATTGAATGCACATAACTTACATTTTTAGCACCTTAGAAGCGTACTAACCCTAAAGATTACTACGAAAGTGTGTTTCTATTATGCACAAGAGACTACCTAACCTAGAAATTGTGACCACTTTGCGTTAATCAAATTAAAACGGTGCCTAAAAACCGGTTGTCCATAATTAATCTGATTTTAAAGTGATTCACATAATTTCCGGTCTTTATTTAGCAAAATATATACAAATGATGTACAACCATGACAATGCGAAGTATATGAAATTCAAATCATATATACAAACCAATCTTACCCTGAATCTGCAAACAAAACAAATGTTAGTTCGTAATAAAAAACGAGCGAAATGAATCTTCCGCCTTGGATCGCTATACAAGGACAAGAAATCGTTAGTATTGACAAGTGATAATAATAATGAAAATGAAATAAAAAAGAACGAAAACAATGAAAAACGTTAACCACTCCTACATATTTACATGGAATAATTAAATAGTGAGTTTCTACATTTTTGTTAATTAGATTGAAACTCGTAATAGTTATTAATTAGATTGAGGAAATGAGAAATGAGTGTGTTTAGTGGCGAGTAATCTCAGAAGTAAACCTTGTTATCGCTTGTTGAATCGAAACAGAATCGATGCTTAGAACTCAAGAACGTATGTATTTAGAGTGTGTGAGAGAGTGTATGAGAGCGTGAGAGAATGAATACGCAAGTTAGGGACGGGGAAAATAGAATAGACGTGTGTCTTTCTCGAAATGAGCAAGGCACGTATTTATAGGCGCGAGGAGAAAAACCCTGCGTATATACGCAGGAGACCTGCGTATATACGCAGGCTCTGTATATATACGCAGCCTTGGAGCGTATATACGCAGGCCCTGCGTATATACGCTCGATTTTCTCCGCGTATATTTTGATTTCCTCCGATTTTATTTCGTGATTTGCCTTGATTCGACGCACCTAGACACCCTTGCTCTCCAAGCAAGGAGTTCTAGAGTGTTCTAGAAGGTTCCACGTATTTCCGGGGTATTTTTTGTGTATTTTGTATTTTTTTTGTATTTTCTGCGTATAAAAACTTATAAAAATCATAGAAAAATATAGAAAAATCAGAAAAATAATCTAAAAATACTGGTGAGCTCAGAAAAATGTGAAGAGTGTGATGAAAAGTAGAAATCAAGAGAATCACCAGTATAAATTATTTTAAAAAACCCTAAAAATAGAAAAGAAAACCTAAAAATAGAAAATAATTAAAATAAATAAAAGAAAATATTTTTGCCCCCTTTATTTGTCCTTTGCTCAATAGTTCCGAGTATGACCTCACGTATTTCCAACTTTTGTGAGTTCAAAGCATCTTTTCTAAGTCGAAACAATCGCGAGACGCTGTATGTTTCATCACTGGTTACTCTTTTGGGGAGACATTTTTAGGTGTCTACAGAATGCCAAATCTTTTCTAAGTAATTAAAGATGATTAGACTTATAGTCATCTCTTTATGTGCATAAAACAGACAGAACTCACTATATGTTGAGGGAGGCTTGGGGAGTTTGGAAGTCCAAGATTGATGGACTCTGGACTTTACTAGGAGTGCCGAGTAAATCAATCTTTATTGATTGCCCTCAAACTTGCCAAGCATCCCTTACGTTAGTTAGTTTAATAGTCTGTCGGTTATTTCGGTTAAACGTTTATTTTCTTACCCTTTTGGGAATGTAAGCCTTACTACTCGGCTTTAGTTATTGAGCCGAACTTATTTACTATCGGCTTTAGTTAGTTTTTTTTTGTCATACCAGTCAAAATGTTAGCCGGTGACRTCTTGGCTTATGGATATCTTGATGTGTTACACTTTTAGACTCATTGCCATTAGTTATTAGGATATCGTTGTGTTACTACACTTTTTTACTCCCTCGTGTTGCCTCTTTGGGTCACGGAAATTATTTGGCCATATATTTAGCTGATCATTTTTTTTATTGTTTTTAAGATTGCTTGAAAGCATTTTGATTAGCCATTTGATACTCAAAAATATTTCTCGAGAACATAGGCTTCCTGCCCAATCATAAATTTCATTCATTCTTGGCAAAGTCATTTCATTACATTGTCACTTTTATGAGATTACCTTATACTTCACTTATAGTCACTAGACATAATACTTCTTGAGGTTATCCACATTCCATGCCCTTGGTAGTCTTTGTCCACCCGTCGTCTCAAGCTTGAAAGRTCTATCCCTTAGGACTTCACAGATCCGGTATGGACCCTCTCAATTTGGGGTAAGCTTGCCCTGCTCCTTTGCCCTACCTTGAGCTTCCATCTTCTTGAGAACCAAATCTCCCAACTTCAAGGTTCGTTGGGACACCCATTTGTTGTATTCCTAAGTCATCTTTAGCTTATAGATTTGTTGCTTGAGTAAGGCATTGCCCCTAGTTTCAGGAAGTAGATCCAAGTTGTGCCTCATGGCGGCCCAATTTCCTTCTTCATCATACATCATTACTCTCATGGTAGGKTTTTGCATTTCTATTGGCAGCACTGCTTCTGATCCGTATACCAACATGAAGGGAAACTCCCCAATTGATTTCTTGGCCGTTGTCCGTATGAACCATAGGACATTATAAAGCTCCTCAGCCCATAGGCCTTTTGCATCATCCAATTTCCTTTTGATACCACTGRAGATTATCTTGTTGAATGCTTCCACTTAGCCATTTGCCTGAGGGTGAGATACTGAATCAAAGTGCCCCGTCACTCCTTGTTGGGCTAGCCAATTGGTGAGCTCATCAGAGTCAAACTGTGGACAGTTATAAAAAATAATGGATTGAGGCACTCCAAATCTAGTGATGATGTTCTTCCAAATAAATTTCTGGACTTCATCCACCTTGATACTCTTCATAGGTTCAGCTTCAACCCATTTTGTAAAGTAGTCTACCGCTACCAATACAAACTTTCATTGTCCTGATGCTTGGGGAAAAGGACCAAGTATGTCCATTCCCCACTTGGCAAAAGGGATTAGGGAGAGAACCGTGGACAGATCAGCGGTAGGCCTCTGGTGAAGATTTCCATGTATTTGACATTTTCGACATTTCCTTACCAATTCCAGTGCATCTTTCCTCAAGCRAGGCCAAAAATATCCAGTCCGCAAGGCCTTACATGTCAAAGCCCTTGCCCCTATATGAGAATCGCAAAACCCTTCATGGATGTCTTCTAGTATCTCCAACCCCTTTTCAGGGGTAACACACTTTAACAGCGAATGAGAGTATGACTTCTTGTAGAGCTCTTCATTCTAGTACACAAATCAAGAGTCACGCTATTTTTACATATTTAGCTCGCAATGGGTCCTCGGGTAAGACTCCTTCAATTTTGTATTTGACTATGTCATCCATCCATGAGTTGCCCCTGTCTATGAAGTTGGTATGTTCAAGATCATCTATGCTCCTTTTGTCCTTAAGTTCCCAAAAGACAGATCTAGGAGTATCTCCTGTAGCGGAGCTAGCCAGTTTGGACAACGCATCTGCCTGATTATTTTCTAACCTCAGTACCTGCATCAGTACAAACTTCGCTAAGCCTTAGGTTTCCTTTCTTACCAACTCTAGGTACTTGACCATACTCTCATCTCGCACCTCATATTTGCCATTCACTTGYCTCACTATTAGTTGTGAGTCTGACATTGCCTCTATCTTCTTTGCCCCAACTGCTGGCACATCTTGATGCCGACCACTAGGGCTTCGTACTCAGCGTTGTTGTTTAATGTCTGAAATTTGAATTTCATGGCATACTCGATTGTATCTCCCTTAGGGGATTTAAACAGAATACTTGCTCCACAACCATTCTGAATAGAAGAACCGTTAACAAACAAAGTCKACACATCATTTTGCCCTTCCTGAGTTGGAGACCTGGTGGTCTCGACGATAAAATCTGCCAGGGCTTACRCCTTATTGGCTTTCCTAGGCTCGAACGAGATATCTTGAGTGCTAAGGATCAAATCCCATCTCAACCATCCTTCTCGAGCTTCTGCTTTGTTCAAAGGCTGGTGATTGGCTGGTCGATAAACGACAAATTTCTTATGCGCTGAGAAATATGGGTTTAAGCCTTGCTTGCCATCAATTAATGCCAGACCAAACTTTTTTGTTTCACATAGATCTTCAACTCCGCACTTGGCAAGACATGGCCTTACCAAAATGAAAATCGGGAGTGAATTCCCTCCCTTTCTTGCCACGAAACTACTGATAGAAAGCATTGGTCTGATACTGCAAGGTAGAGATAGAGCGATTCTCCTACCATGGGCTGGCCAGCCTTGGTAAGAGTGTATGTTCTTCAGTTTCACGAATGCCTCTTCTACTTCCTAAGTCCATTCAAACTTACAATTTTTTCTGATTGACCTATAAAAAAATGGTTGGCACTTGTCTCCAGATTTGGATAGGAATCTCCCTAAAGCCGCTTAAGCAAACCGTCAGATTTTTGCACTTCGTTGACGTTGTAAGGAGACTTCATGTCAAGTACCGCCTATACTTTTGTTTGGGTGCTCTAAGCCCTTTCACTCCACCAAGAATTCCAAGAACTTACCTAACGTCACTCCAAAGACACACTTTTTTCGGATTCAACTTCATCTGATAGTGTCTGAGTGTCTCGAAGGTTTCTTTGAGGTCTTGTGGGTGATCTGCCAACTTCTAGCTCTTTATGATCATATCATCAATGTAGGCCTCCATATTCCTACCTATTTGCCAGGCAAAGATAGTGTTGACACACCTTTGAAAGGTGGCCGGTGCATTCTTTATACKAAAAGGCATAACCTTATAACAACACAGTCCATTGTCCGTGATAAAAGCTGTCTTGTTTTGGTCCTCCCTCTTAAGGGGTATTTGATGAACGCCTGAATAGGCGTCCACAAAGCTCATGGCTTCATGCCCAACCGTTGCGTCCACCAGCATATCTATCTTAGGCAACAGAATTGGATCCTTGGGACATGCCTTATTCAAGTCTGTGTAGTCAACACACATCTTCCAACTCCCATTTGGTTTGGGAACTAGGACTACATTGGCAACCCATTCAAGGTACTGGCATGGTCTAATAAATCCTGCATCCAACAATTTTTTATCTTCTTCATCGYCTGCCTTGCTCCTTACCTGTTCGAGATTCCTCTTTTTTGGAATGATAAGTTTTCGACTTGATTCAACGTTCAACGCATGTTTGGCAATTTCTGGACTAATACCTGGCATCTCTTCGACTGTGAATGCGAAGACAACTTTGTATTCTTGTAGCAAATTTCTTATCTCTTGGTCGACTGAAGTTTCGGGAACTTGTCCTACTTTGACGGTTCGGTCAGGCTGAGACTTGTCTAAGACAAAGTCCTCGGGTATTTCCTTTCTCAGAGTCACCTTAGAGGCCACTTGGTAGAGTCCATGAATTGCCATAGCTTCTTGATATGCTCCGTGCACCATCATGATTTCTCCTGATTTCCTTTTTCTATTAGGCTTGATCTCTTCGACATCAATTGCTTTTTCCTTGTCCTTACCCCCAGCAAGTGGCTTGATAGTGGTTAGGTAACACTCTCTAGCCAGTTGCTGATCACCATGTACTGAATCAATGGACCCATCAACGCACACCAACTTCATTAGCATAAGATGAGTCACTATTACACATTTTGCCCTATTGAGTGTGGGACGCCCAAGGATGATGTTATAAGTTGATAGGTTTTTCACCACCAATAACTTAACCTTCATATGCCTACATTAATTACCTCTGCCCATCCAGAGATCTAGGGTTACTGTCCCGACAGGATGGATGACACCACCCCCAAACCCTATAATGGGGTTGTGAACTCGGACAAGAGAGTTGTCATCATACTTGAGCTTCTTCAGACACTCAAAACTGATTATATCTAATGAGCTCCCCAAGCCAACGAGTATCCGCCATACCCGTTTGTCTACTACTTTGAGTTCCACGACCAAGGGATCGTCGTGTGGGGTGACCAGTGGGCCTCTGTTGGATCGACTGAACAATACAAGAGGGGGGGTGAATTGTATTTGAGGAACTTAAGTGACTTTTTGCGGAATAAAAAAAACTTAACTAAAGAAACACGAGAACAGAGAATTTCCAAACACAGAAACTCTAAAGAAAAATGCCAAGAGAGGAAAAACTGTGGCCTGATGCAAGACTTCGTCTTTATTATAATGGGATCAAACAACTAATTACAATCTAAGACCCTCGTTCTCAGTTCAATAAAGAACTTCTTGAACCCTTGCAACCAACCCCTCTGTTGGTCACACTCTCTATTTCTCGATTTCAATGAAATCCCTCGGRWATGACTTTCTRTCACAACCCCTTWCTTTAATCAATAGATCAAAGCACTTTTACAACTCAATTAAACTTAAGACTTGGCACTGGTATGAAGAATAAAGCTCTAATAATTCTTTGCTCGAAGTGTGTGTHDTATTTTTACTAAGTGAGAGTWTTTATAGAGTMAGATTGTAAGRGTGGAAGTCAAGCAGTAAATRCACCATCACACTACATCCTATTTTGTAGGAGTAGTGCTTAGTGGAACTTGACTACCKWGTCCACAAACACACYATCTCAACTCTTCAGCTTATATCCGTTGAAGCTCCTATTTTCACTCAATCAGTTAGCTTGATAATCAAGCCAATTTACACACGTCTTTCAACTAAATCCCTTAATTCTAGGATTTAATTTTTCCTTTAAAAACCTAATAAAAGAATTTATATTTCAAAGATAAAACATTGATATCAAGAATAATATAATATATAAATTTAAGAAATAAAGAACAAGAAAATAATTCTTAATAATTTATAAAAAGATTTGATTACAAAGTATTTACAAGATACCTAGGTTATATTAATTTTTCTTTTTATAAACCACCGAATTATATCCTTTAACAATTTAAGTCACAAACACATATTATATCTTATTTATCATATGAGCTTATACTTCATTCCCTAATGCCAAGCTATACAATAAATCTAAAATCGCAAAACCCTAGATCTACTGTACCAAATATCTCGAATATTATTTTAGCATTCCTGCCAAGGAACCTCGAGCTTTCCTTTTGAGTTGGGCTTCATTCCTTGAGCTCTTGTTTAATGCTCCAAGAGACTCTGGGAACTTCTTAACTTTCTCCATAATATCATCATCCCTTTAAGACATCTTGAATCAATTAAAACCTGAAATCACAAACACTGTAGCACACAATGTTAGATAAACCTTATGAGTTTGCCTTTGTTGTTTGTTTTTTCCATTCATAAAATTCATAGGTTAAACAATATCCCCCCTTTTTGCTGATCGCCAAACAAGAAAAACTCTATATCGACATATACAACAAAATCACCAGTGTGGTTAGTGTTTAAATAAACAAATATAGCACAGGATATATAAGAGAGCAAAAAGAATTTTTTCATAACCCTTATACATACTGTGCACAGCAAGAACTCGAGCAGATAATGCAGAAACATTATCATCAGACGCTGTAAGTACCAAGGAGTTTGGCTCTTCTTCCCTCTTTGGTTTTCATCAAAAACATACTATATTATATATAAAATATATATATAATATATATATATATATATATATATATATATATATATATTATATATATATATATAATATATTATTATAATATAATTAAATATATATTTCATAGCACAGCACCAGTAGATAGCTATACTGGTTATACTTTTCATGACATAATAAAGCAAGCATGCACAATTATTTCATAAGTATATGGCAAGCGCGTATAATATTATCAAGCGTCCAAGTTAGCCCATAATACGTTCCCAAAAGATTGGTTTTAAACGGCACCGCATGTTCATACCAGAACAGGGTTTAAATCAGCCAAATCTAAGTTATTAATTAACGATCAAAAAGCTTCATAATAATAATTAGGGATTAGGGAAGGCTAAAATTTTAGTGGAAAGAGAAGATGAGCAAGATCTTCAAGGGCCTCCATAACTTGGACAACACTTCATCACCTTAGCGCAGTAATTTCTTCTGGGACTTGTCCAGCTTCACATATGCTGGTTCCCATGCTTGCAGAATGGACTGTGAATGATCCTAAATTCTCCAGCAAAATTCTCCCATATTTGCAACACTTTGGTATTCACTGGTCCATTTGGTCATGAAGTGATCGACTAGAAGCCTTGAGATCCTTCAGCTTTCAATAACTAGTTGGAACTGGTAAGAGCAACCTCTGAGCCACGTGATCACCATTGGATCATCCTCCTGTCTTTTCGAGAATAAAAGTATCCAACAGTAGGAGGAGTGTACGATAACCTCAGAGAGTCTTAGGGTTCTCCTTCTTTGATTCCTCTGCCTTCAGCTCCTCGTTTGGTTTCCTCCTCAACTTAGATCAAAGAAATTTTGCACGGACTCTTCTCAGCACTCTCCTTGTGTTCCTTCAACTTTTTCTCTGAGCGGTTCCTCCCCTTCCAACCTCTGCCTCTCTCTAGACTCAACAAGACTTAAGAGAGGCTCCCTCATCCTTATTCTTCTCTTCTGAGTCAGTCCCACAACTTCCTCAGGAGTTTTATACTTTTGTCCGACTCAATCCCAATCTTCTCAGTACCTTTGGTTCCCCTTCCACTTCTACTTTCTTTTCTGTTCCTAACACAACACACTTCTCCATCTTTACAGTTAACCTAGCCTGATGCAACAGTGCTGGGTTGATGAGTGATTAGTTTGCATGGTTCATAGGACTTCTTGGTCTCTTTAATGCCAAAACTTTCAAGAAGTCATTAAGAGATTTCCATACCACTATTTTCATATTTTTGTAGATAAGTGGCTAAGTGTATTTGATCATCAAAGAAGGAAAGTTTATGTGAATTTTGTTTTCAAGGAAGTAGATGAGAAGGGCATCCAAGTGGTTTGCCTCATCTCTGTGTTGGGTTCTTGGAATTATAGATCGAAAGACAAGGTGAAAAAGTAATTTTTGAATAGGAGAGAAATTTTGTGGTTTGTTTTCACATGGCTAGGGTTACCGCCAATAGACTCAACTATACTGTCAATACTAACTCCCTCATATGATTTTCTAACCTTAGCACCTTCAACAGTTTCTTCAATGACACCTTTAAAATAGTCATCAAAATCCTCATTTGGCACTACAAAAGCCTCACTTAAATCAGCAGCAGTGAATTCAATAGTTTGATTTTTAATTTTCACAGAACAAACTCCATTTTCATTCTTAAAGCTTTTGCTAAACTGATCCATTATTATGTATGATAACTCATTTTTGTAAACAATTTCAAACGGAATAGACCATCCCTGAAACTCTAATATATCAATGAGTTGTGTGAACTTACATGCTCTACACCAATCCAGTTTGATTGCCATACCCATCATATAGTTTGAGCAGCGAGCATCAATTCGAGCACGGACATGAGATTTTCCTACCATCGGGATGTGATCACCCAACTCTTCCCAGTTGTCCTTGATKTCTTCAAATTTTCTTTTCTTTGAGCCCTCGATAATTGACATGCTCTCATCCTTTTTGGTTTCAGCAGATTTTGCAAGCATAGGTGAGATGTCCATGGGTGAAAAATGTGAATTTTGCGATGAAAATAGTATTTTTGTTGGAATTAGAGATGAGTAATTTTGTGAGTTGAAAGAGTTTTGGAGGTTCTGTGGGTTTTGYAAGGGGTTTTACATGTTTTAAATAGTGGGTGATGGTGACGGTTTGGTTGTGTGGTGAAAATTGAGGGGGATGAACTTGTGTGGTCAAAAGAAGAGGGGGTAATTAATTTTGGTCAGTAAATTGCACTCATGGATTCATTTTATTTGACATATATAGTGGGATGCTTATAAAATGAATTGAATTGATATAAATTGTATTCGGTTGAGATTATTTAGGAGATTAAAAGCTTGAATGCAATACAACTAATGTGATATGATTTTTTGGCAGATATATTTTGTGATCTTTTTCYCAATTAGCCGAAAATAAGTAAAAATAAATTGAAATATATTTGTTTTGAAAAATTAAATTTTGAACTATTTGAACAAAACAAATTGGGCTTGGACTCTTCAATTAAATTTAGCTTAGCTTCAGTACTTATGACTTTATGTTAGCATGCAAGAATTTTACATGTATTACTCAGTGTAATGTTGTTTACATCAAAATTTGTGCATGAGACATATATATCACATTATTTAAGAAATGTACCTTAGGGTTTTGGAGCACGTCCTTAGGTTAGTTGAATCATCCCAAGTTCCATACGCATTCTTTCAAACCTGTCCCTTGCTAATGGCTTAGTCAAAATGTCAGTTACTTGATTTTCAGTTTCACAAAAATCCAATTTGTTTAAGCCTTTTTCAACATAATCCTTTAAAAATTGATGTCTTATACGTATATGCTTAAKTTTTGATTGGTGCACTGGATCCTTAGAGATACAAATGGCACTAGTGTTATCACAAAGAATTGGAATACATTCATACCTCAGTCCATAATCTCTCAGTTGTTGCTTAATCCAAAGAACTTGAGAACACCATGCAGCCGCAACTACATATTCAACTTCAGCAGTAGATAGTGCTACTGTATTCTGTTTCTTTGATGCCTAAGAAACAAGACATGACTCGAAGAACTGGAGTGTTCCCGAGGTGCTTTTCCTATTTACTAAATCACCTGCATAGTCAGCATCAGTAAATCCTTTCAAGTCATAAGTGTCACTTTTTGGATAAAAGAGACTCATGTATGTTTTCGGTTCCTTTTAAGTATCGAAAGAGTCTTTTAACTGCTAGGAGGTGTGACTCTTTAGGATWAGATTGAAATCTTGCACACACACCTACACTAAAAGAAATGTTAGGTCTACTAGCAGTTAGATAAAGAAGGGAGCCAATCATACCTCTATACGTTTTCTGATCTATAGAATTACCTTGAGGATCTTCATCCAATCT
>SNQN01005393.1:0-23408 GCA_008642245.1 Bassia scoparia | reverse complement strand
GCGTAATAGAGGACACAGTTGAATCCACTTCTAAGCGGATTACAAGACAAAGAATGTGTTCTTATATTATGTTCTTAAATATATATGTATGTATATTAGGCAAGCGTTAACACTAGCACTGAATAATATAAATTGAACACAGTATAATAAGAAGAGCAATAGCTAGAGCTGTGTGCTGTTTAAGTTATGGGTATACTTACAGTCAAAGTAAGGGATAGTACATATATCAGACCTATGGACCAAATATAATAGCATCTGTAGGTAAGGTTAGAAAGCTATTTGAATTCTTTATATTGGCCTATTCGGTTCTTTTCAATCTAACAAGGTGCTTTCATCCATTCTAACATTATTAGAATCCACTTGTGGAATAGTTAAATCATAGTTGCTTCTCTATCCCTATGCATTGGGTTTTGAACGGTATTCAGAGGACAGTTTTTATGTAAGCAGCCTCCTGGCTTTAAAAATGAACAAATATTCCATTGCATGTTTCACGCTTGCAGCTATAATTGTCTAGATTTATGTGGCTTACAATGCAAGCACACATTTGGACACAAGGGTGCCTGTGTTTAACGAATTAGAAGGGACGTATTCAAAGTTATAATAGTTGGATGCAAAAAATGCTTTGACTAGATGAAGAAAGTAGATAAAGACTTTAGTTAACATTAAAGAGGCTGTATAATGGTGGATGAGGAGGATATGGTATTTTTTAATTGTTTCAATTTGTAGGATATAATATGAATATAACTATTTGATGGTTGTAAGCTAAGATTAGGGATATAAAAAGGTCTAGTGTGAAAGTTTGACTTTGTCTTAGCGAAATGAAAGAGTCATTGGGTATGTGTGAGATAATTGTAGACGGTATAAAAGGTATAGTGGTAAGTGTATTATTTTGTAGGATTGGTTTAATGCTCTTCTTGGTTCGCAAATAAACAAGCAATAACTAAAGAGAGACGCAGTAACTCCAATCACCAATTCAATAACTGAGAAGTACAAATCAGAAGACAGGCATGTGAAGTAGAATATGCTTATATATATATCGTATCAAAGGTCATAGTTTTAATTATTCCATAGGATAGGCGCGCATTGGTAAAGTATTGTGCAATAGTAGAGGTCTCAAAGAGATGAGTTATCGGTTAGTAAGAATGTCTAGCAAGGTTAAGGTTGTATAGTATTAAAGGTTATTAGAGGTTGTGAGTTTTGCGACTCCCTTCTTTATTTAAGCTCTGTGATAGTTAGATCACTTTGTACCATTTATTTTATTTATGCAGTGTTAAGGGTTTTAGATGTATGTGTGTGGTGCCAATAATTGTATGGTAATATATTTCTTAATAATTTAATATGAGTTTGGACTCAGTACTAGCTTCTTATAAGATCAAAGTTAAAAGAATCTTATACGATCAGGACGTTTGAAAGGAGAAAAATAAATAGAGTTCTTCTTTGGGTAGTTTCTATTAAGATAGACACAATTATTTGTGGAATATGTATAATGAAGTTATATTCTGGTTAGATGGCAGCTGGGGTCAGATCAATAGAAATAAAGATAACTTTATGAGGTGATTTAGTAAACAGTGCGTTTGAGATAACGCTTTATACCTTTCATCATATGATAACCAGCTCAAGCCAAATCTTCCTGCGCGCGTCATATCATGTGCCATCCTCGTACTATGCGAGCTGTCATGGACAAAAGAAACAGCAATACGAGGTCAAGTAGTCACTACTTCTATTTCCTACTGGAGCTAGAGGAAATATGTAGCCCTCAATGGACTGGTCGTCGCCAGTTGATTCTCACAGATTCTTATTGCGATTACAAAGTGAACCAAGCACTAGAAGAGATAATGTGGATCTGAGGTCAATGCATTGTATTCCCAGGATTCTTCATGTGCACTATTAGAAATTCTGGTCGGTCAAGCACAAGAGTGTATATTAGTAATGATCTATAAGTAAGTTTAAGATGCTGTCATGTGCATATTAGTACATTCTAATTATATACAAAACTTTATTTGGGATGCAAAGCTTTATGACACCATTAGATACATATGTCACATAGCACTCCACTCTCTGGTTTTTGTCTTTTAGTTATTTTATAGGATTAGATATGATACTGTTCGATATGTATAAGACAGATAGGCATTATAGTAAATATTGGGTTTGTTTTATGTAGATAGAATGAAGAAGCTAAAGTAGCTTCGTATATTATTCCATAATTGTTACATAGAGTGCCAATTAGTTCAATAGGTACTTAGAGTCTTTGAAATTAATGGAATAGAATCATAATTAGAGACAATAGTTAAGAGATATAAGTGTAACATATGAAATCTAAACTAGTGGCAAACTAAATTACTGAAAGAGCAAGTTGAATGACTTCATCTTCAAAACAATTCAACCTCAAGGTCGAGTACTAAACCGAGATGGTAAATAAGATAAGTTGGTTTGTCGATGCACACTCATTCTGAATCCAGTGAAACCAATATGTTTATACTGAGGTTCTATGAGTTATCTATTAAATATTTAACGCATGTTATATATTATATCTTGTGGTAGATACAATGTAAAGTCATGAAGTATAAAAGCCAACTATCTTCCTGGATTGCTAAAGCGAAAGGTCCGTTTAGCATATGTAGAGCGTAGAAATTAATATAGATCGCCAGATCCTTATCGAGGTGTAACCTTATTCTTTATATGTTCAACATAGTTCAAAATTTTTAATTTTTCAAAACACTTATTATACTTATCATCTTATTTCTCTACTCTTCATTTTTACACGGCTACATTGTGCGAAGAAGATCGACCATAATGACATTACGTGCGCATAACCAATCTTTAAGTCTAGTTCATGTAATTCAGTCACATGTTTACGGTGCAGTTTCCGGCAATGTCGTGTAATCTCCTATTAATGAACTTGATCTTGCGATACTCAGGTAGAATCGCATATTAATGATCGAGTTTGCATTTCATTGGTATCATTGTGGTTTTTGGTGGAAGGCGATCCCACTATAGCTTGAGGTTGTGGTTCAAGATCGAAGTGATCGTTATGGTAGAGATTGGATGATGTTATTGGCGGATCGCTAGAGGAGTTGAGGAGGTTATACTTGGGGAAGGGGTGTGGGAAAGGTTCCGACCGAGAAGAAGTGGACTTCGAATAGTATTGCCCCAGTAATTTGGTCAGCCCTTCTTCTTTACTGACATCAGACAATATTTTCCCAGCCTCAATTTTCACACCACAGCAACCAAAACGTCTCCATCACCACTATTTAAAACATGCAAAACCCTTCCAAACCACTAGAACCTCAACTACCTTCAATCTCACAGAATTACTCATCTCAATTAGAAAAATACTATTTTCATCGCAAGTTCACATTTTTCAACCCATGGACAATCTGACTCACCTAGTGCCTGCAAAATCTTCTGAAACCAAAAAAGGATTGAGAGCAGTCAATTATAGAGGGCTTCAAAAGAAAAGAAAATTTGAAGAGATCAAGGGCACTGGGGAAGATGTGGGTGATCCACATCCCGATGGTAGGAAATCTCATGTCTGCTCGAATTGATGCTCGATGCTTCAAAACTATATGAGGGTATGGCAATCCAACCTGGATTGGGCAAGCATGAATTTCACACAAATCATTGATATATAGAGTTTAGGGATGGTCTAGGTCTGTTTGAAATTGGTTTACGAAAAATGAGTTTCATACATTAAATAATGGATCAGTTTAGCAAAAGCTTTAAGAATGAAAATGGAGTTTGTTTTGTGAAAAATTAGAAATCAACCTATTGAATTCACTGCTGCTGATTTAAGTGAGGCTTTTGGAGTTGCCAATGAGGGTTTTGAAATGACTATTTAAAGGTACCTTTGAAGAAACTGTTGCAATCGGTGCTAGGTTAGAAAATCATATGAGGGAGTTAGTATTGAATAGTAATGGTCATCTGGTAGAAAGCTAGCCATCGTGAAAACAACCACAAAAATTTCTTCGTTCTCTGCTATTCAAAAATTGCTTTTTTTCACCTTGTCTTTTGGATCTATAGATTCAAAGAACCGTAACACAATTCTCAGAATATGGCTGAGATGAGGGCAAACCACTTGATGCCTTTTCATCATTCTACTGCCACCTTGAAAACAAAATTCCCATAACTTTCCTTCTTTGATGATCAACACCTTACCGACTTTATTCCAAATATGAAAATAGGGTATGAAATCTTTTAATGACTTTCTTGAAAGTTTTGGCATTAAAGAGACTCAAAGAAGATCTAGACCATGCAAACTAATGACTTCATTCAACCCAGCACTTGCATAAGGCTAGTTAACTGTCAAAGATGGAGAGTGTGTGTTTAATGAACAAGAGAAAGAAGTGAATGAGGAGGAGGAACAAAAGGATACTGAGAAGATTGAGGATGAGTATCGTACAAAGTGAAAACTCCTGAAAAGTGTGACTGACTTCAGAAGAGAAGAATGAGGATGATGAGCCTCTCTGTTAAGTTTGTGTTAGTCGTGAGAGGAGCAGAGGTGGATTGGAAGGCGAGGAACCGCCCAGAGAAAAAGTGGAAGGAACACAAGGAGAGGTGCAGAGGAGTTCCACGTGCAAAATTTCTTTGAGAGAGGAGGAGCGAGGAACAAAACAGAGGGAGCTGAGGAAGAGGAATCAAAGAGGAGGAACCTAAGACTTCTGAGGTTAATCCTAGCTCCTACTACTGTTGATCTCTATTTGGAAAGATAGGGAGACGTGGTCAATGGTGATCATTGGCTCAGGTTTTGGGCTCTCTTCAGTTCAACTTCAAGTTATTGAAGAGCTAAAGGATCTCAAGGCTTCTTGTTGATCACTTTCATGACTAATGGACCAGTTGACACCCAAGTGTGGCATATAGGAGAATATGCTGAGAATTCAGGTCCCTTCAACAATTCCTCTGCATAAGACCATGGGAGCAGCATATGTGAAACTGGAAGACAGTCCAAGAAGAAGATTCTGGCTAAGGTGATTGAAGTGTTTGTCCCGAGTTTTGGATTGCCCTTCTTGCTCCATCCTTCTCTTTCAGTAAATATTTAGCTTTCCCTGATCCCTAATTATTATTATTGAAACAATTTGGGTTCTGTAATTAATAACTCTTGGATTTGGCTGATTTTAACCGGCTGTTCTTAGTATGACAGTGGGGTGCTTAAACAATCTTTTGGTGACTATTTAATGGCTAACTTGGACCTGTGATGAATGTTTAATTCTGGCCTTTGGCCAATTACTTATGAAATAATTGTTGCATGGCTTGCTTTTATATGTCATGAAAAGGTATAACCAAGTATAACTATCCTACTGAGTGCTGTGCTATGAAAATATATTATAGTACTATCTATAGTAGTTTTTGATGAAAACCAAAGGGGGAAGGAAGAGCAAAACTCCTTAGTATACAGGGTTACTGATCATGTTTGCTGCATTAATCTGGCTCAGAGTTCCTTGCTAGTGGAAGTTTATGTATATAGGGTACTGAAAAAAACTCTTTTGTCTCTTAATATCCTGATGCTACAATATTGTTTATTTTAGACACTAACACACTGGTGAGTCGATCTATGTTAGTGATATAGATTTTCGTTAAGAGTTGGACTTGGTTTGCATTAACAGTTAAATGGAGGAATATATTGTTGAATCCCTATGATTTTGATGAATGGCATAAAAACCAACTAAGGCAAACTCATAAGTGTTTATCTAAATATTTGTGATAAGTGTTATATTTTAGGTTTTAATGAATTAAGATGTCTTAAACGGATGATGATATTCTTAGGCAGAAGGAAGAAGTTCCCTGGGTCTTCTTGAATGCCATTTAAACAGAGCTCAAAGAAGAAGCTCACCTCAAAGGGAAGCTCGAGTTCCCTTTGGCTAGAATTGCCTAAAAATAATAAATACGAGATATTTGGTACAGTAAATCCTAGGTTTTTGCGATTTTAGAATTTATTGTATAGGCTTTGGCATTAAGGGAATGACAGATAAGCTCATAAATCTTTTTATAAATTATTAAGACATCTTGAATAATCAGATGTTATGTGCTTAATTGTTAAAGGATAATAATTCGGTGGTTTATAAATAAAAAATTAATAAACCTAGGTATCTTGTAAATGCTTGTAATAATTTTTTATAATTATTAAGAATTATTTTCGGCTCTTTATTTCCTTAAAAGATATATATTATATTATTTCTTGATATCAATGTTTAATCTTTGACACATAAATTTTTATTCAGTTTTTAAAAGGAAAAATTAAATCTAGAATTAAGGAGTTTTGAAAGGACGTGTGTAAATTGGCTTGATAATAAGCTCACTGATTGAGTGAAAATAGGACTTCACGGATATAAGCTGAAGAGTTGGCTCTGTGTTTGTGGACATTGGTTGTCAACGTTCCACTAACACTTACTCCTACAAATAGGATGTAGTGTGATTGATAGATTTACTGCTTGACTTTCCACGCTTACATATCTCATACTATTTATACTCTCACTTTTAGTAAAAATATAAATACACACTCGAGCAACAGAATTATTAGAAAGCGTTATTCTTCATACCAGTGCCGAGTATTAAGTTTATTGAGTTGTTAAAATTGCTTTGATCTATTGATTAAGCAAGGGTTGTGAGAGAAAGTCATAGCAGAGGGATTTCATTGAAATCGAGAATACGAGAGTCGTAGACCACAGAGGGGTTGGTTTGTAAGGGGTTTAGAGTTCTTTATTGAACTGAGAACGAGTTTAAAATTGTAATTAGGTGTTTTATCCTATATAAATAAAGACGAAGTCCTGTGTTTGCATCAGGCCACAGTTTTTCCTCTCTTGGCGTTTGTCTTGAGAGTTTATGTGTTTGAAGTTCTCTGTTCTTGTGTTCTTAGTTAAGTTTTTTTTTTATTCGCAAAAAGTCACTTAAGTTCCTCAAATACAATTCACCACGCCGCTTGTATTGTTCATCGATCCAACAGTTTGAGTCCTAAGCCCAATCCAAACCTACCTTCCTCCAACCTTCACTAAACCCATTAGCCTTAACACCCAAAAATGGCCTCCGAACAAGAATGATCCAAAGCTTGCGGACAGTTCAAGAGCTTGAAGCTAAGATCAAGGAGTTGACCTCAAAGCCTCTTCTTGGACAAGCTGGTTTGAAAAGGGATCCAAAATAAGCCATTGACCCCAACCATTTTACCAAGACCAAACCTACTCTTGGACCCAACCTTTTCAACCATTGCCAAAGGATTTCTTAGCCGAAGCATACCCAAGTTCAAGCCAACTGATGACCCTCGATTCCATATCAAGGATTTAAGACACCATTGGCGCTTAAAGGATTTATCCGCCTTTTTTCCAATGGTCCTTTCCCCTTCTTTGGAACCAATATGGTCAAGAAAGTGGTTCGTTTCACTTCCTGAAGAAAGGAATAGCTACTTGGGAAGACCCTCATCCAACGCATTCATGAAGCAAGATACAAGGGTAACATTTAGAGCCCAAATATCCTTCCGATAGCTTGAAATCCTTAAGTCAGGAGAGAAACGAGGGTTCACTACCTATCTGACTAGATGGAGCAGAAGTTGTTGCACCCTAGTATCCGATCCTAAGAAGAAGAGATGGTCAAAAGACCTTCATTTATCTCGGCCTCAGCCAAAATAACAAAGATCCATCTCATGTATCGAGGCCTTGCCACATTCGCAAAGGTCTACGACATTGGAGTGGGACATAGAGGATGATCTTCTTTTGATTTGGCATATCGTTAGGGTCTTAGCTTTAGGGCCGAGTCGGAGACCTCAAACTTTCCCTAACTGTGTATCATTTCTTTTTCTCCATTTCGGGTTATGTTCATTAGGTTTAGGATTAGAATTCTGCAATTAGCCTCTATGTAATAAATTCTTTTGGTATTTAATAAAAATTTAATTTATCATTATCTTTCTAGCCTCCATTAATTTGTGCTTCGAATTTTATGGAATCAAATTAAATTACTAACCTCACCTTAAATAGGACATTTGCCAAGAGAGGCCCTTCTTTCATGGCTCCACAAATATACCTCTTCCCTCATTCCGCGTTACACACATCAAATCAAATCCCTTGCAACCCTTTGCAGCATAAAACACAATCATTACTCAACCTATTTCCTTTCATTCACCCACTCTACCTCACTTTGTGAACCAAAACGGTGCGTAGGAAAGACATTGCAAAAGAAAGAAAAAAAGAAGAATGGAGAAAAAAAAAAGTAAAAAATCATAGATTCAATGCATTCTGCAAATGCAATCAATCAAGTCAAAGTTCAAAGCCCAATTCAAATAAAAAAGTCAAAAGTCTAAAGGCACACTGCGCACCGTGTCCAATTGTGATCATCGAGCTTTTGTTTGACCCTCGATCCATACACAGCCTCACATTAGCACGAAAGCCCTCTCACACAAGGGGCATGTCCAAAATCATCTCAAGAACTAAACGACTGGTTGTTCAAAAGGATACGTAGGAAGCCTCTTCTCGAGGTCCGACCTAATAACTCCAATAACGTTAAACGTCCACTCTCCCAGTTGGTTTGATTCTCTTAAGGCTAACGAAGCACAAATTCCTAGTGTGTCACCGACATAGACTCGAGGCTTGAAACCTACATCAGTCTAGCCAACCACATCATTCCCATTACTATTACCTTTTAGTCCACAAATTTTAGCTTGTCTTTTCTTGAACTTTACCCTAATTCTTTCCATACACCTTTAAGGGGCTTCTCCTCAATTCCTTAGGTACACTCTGTAAACAATCATACATGCATCCTCCAAAGCATCGCATTACATTCCTCATGTTTTCTCCTTCATGCGATACATTCAGCTCAAGTCATCGATGCTTTGAGGAGACTTGAGCTGAAATGTTCGTGACTTGAGCTGAAATGTGCAATTCTCCATGTCATCTTTCCTAGAATGAATCCATGATGCAGTGCCCTTTTCGTTTTTTTTTTTGAAAGGGCACCGATTGACATGGGAATCCATAGATATGCATGGTCTAAAGGTTAAGAATTGTGCCTAGGTACCTAAGGTCGAGCCTCATTTGGCCGAGGGTAAGTCTCAATCCTAACATGTGAGTCTAATAAGGTCAACATCGATGGTCAAAGTCTATGCCACCTAGTGGTCAAGGGTAATATACCCTCAATTATTCCCGATATTTTCGAAAATATTCCGATTTTCTCAGATTGTGAATGAACCTAGACAATCCCCTTTTGCAAGAAATACGATTCTAGGGGGTTCTAGAAACATTCCATGTATTTTTTTTGTATTTTTAAAGTATTTTATATTTTTTTTATGTATTTTGTGGCGTATTTTTGAATTTTTGTAAATATTGTACAAAATTCATCAGAAATTATAGATGGAAAAATAATCTAAAAATACTGGTGAACTCAAAAAATGGATCTAAAAATCACCAGTATAAAATTATTTTAAAAAAACCTATAGTTTAAAAAGTAAATTCAAAAATAGAAAATATTAGAAAATAAATAAAAGAATACTTCTTTTTCCTCTTATATTGACCCTTGCCTCATGAATTTTGAGCATGACTTCACATATTTCGAGATTTTTTACGAGTTCAGCTACGTCTTTTTCAGAGAATCAAATCGATTCAACGAAACGGGTATTGTATTATCAATCGATTACTCATGTTGGGAGACCACATTTGGTGTCTAACAGGGTTTAGTTGAGATCTCTCTGCTTCGTGTGACGAAGTCGCGCCCCTTGTTCGCCATATTTATGATGCCTTTTCACGGGGAGCATGGGGTTATTGCACTTTGTGTCTGATGACATTTGTTTCTAGTTGATGTTCTAAATTGGAACAAAGGGTTTCTGTACACAACCTTTGTCTGTTGGTCAATCATAACAAAAGTAATAACTATATTGAGTCATTGTATTGGAGTCGAGTAAACTATATCTTTCTCAGGTACTAAATCTGTTTAATAAGGAGCGATTGATGATGTTGGGATAGAGAATTATGGAGAAGTTGTCAATATATATGTGACTAGGATGTGAGTTATTTGGAATCTTGTTTGTATAAAATGTTGTTGAGTAGTTGTTGAACACACCGTTGGGTTATCTTTGTTTTTAAAGCAAGGTGCCTGTACTTGGTATGTCCAGTTTTAACGAGTTTAATCTGCCGTCTTTTAGAATCAAATCGATTCACGAAACGTGGTATGTTTCATCATCGATTACTCATTGGGGGAGAACATTTAGGTGTTACAGAAGCCAACTTTGACTTGAGTCTAGCGAGACGAAAGCCGTAAACGAAAGTCAAAGTAATTTGGCTCGGAATGGAGAGCAAACTCAAGACGTTCTGCGACACATGAGTTGCCTTTTCGACGCTACCCCTACAAAAACAATGTTAGTTAACTTGTAGTACGTGTCCCATGCGGTTAGCATTTCCTTGGATGTGAATGTATCCCTTGGAATAATTCGCTTGCTTCGGAATTTCTTCTGGTGGGGAGGAAAATTCAAGACCGTAGGGTTCAAGATGCCATACCTTGTTTCTTTCGAATTCATTCAATTCATCCTGCATGGCTTTTATCCAGTCGGCATCCTTTAGGGCTTTTTCATGGTTCTTTGGTTCAACAATGGACAGAAATGCATGGAAGGCACAGAAGTTTCTCAGCTGAGCTCGAGTTTGAGTTCCTTTATTTATATCACTGATTATGAGATCAGTAGGATGCGATTTCTGGTGTTTCCAGGGTTTAGGCTGGAAATCTCTCACAGGATCTCCAACTTGAGGTGTCTCAGCTTGAGTTCCTTCTGTTTCTTCCACTTCTTCAGCATTCTCCTTAGTATTTTCTCCTTCAGCATTGGTTTGAGAAACTTCTGTATTGACAGGTTGTTCCTCTACCCTAACTGCAGGAGTTTCTTTGGAACGATTGCTGAGTTCCTCATCTGGATCTTCCTTTCTTACAAGGCCTATTTCAAAATCATCATTTTCTAGTTCATGAGCATCAAAACGTGTGTTAGTTTCATCAAATATAACATGGATACTTTCTTCAACACACATAGAGTTTTTATTATACACTTTGTATGCCTTGCTGTGATTTGAATAGCCAAGGAACACAGCTTCTTCACTTCGCTCATCAAACTTACCCAAGTTTCTCTTACCATTGTTATGAACAAAGCACCTGCATCCAAAAGTTCTGAAGTGTGATATGTTAGGTTTTCTACCTTTTAATAGTTCATATGGTGTTTTCTTGACAATAGGTCTAAGCATAACTCTATTGATGATATAGCAGGCAGTGTTGGCCGCTTCTGCCCAAAAGTTCCTAGCAAGACCACTAGCTATTAACATAGTTCTAGCCATGTCCTCCAAGGTCCTATTTTTCCTTTCCACAACTCCATTTTGTTGTGGGGTTCTAGAAGCAAAAAAGTTATGGCTCATTCCTATTTCCCTGCAAAACTCATCAAACTTATAATTTTCAAATTTAGTTCCATGATCCGACCTAATGTGGACTATTTCAAATCCACTTGTTTTCTAGATCCTTTTAGCAAACGCGACAAACTCATCAAAAGTTTCATCTTTGCTTGCTAAGAAGATCACCCAAGTGAACCTCGAGCAGTCATCAACGATTACTAATACATATCTCTTTCCACTTCGGCTTTGGATTCTCATTTGTCCACACAAGTCAAGGTGAATTAACTCTAAAGGTTGCTTTGTTGTTATCATGTTTTTACTTTGAAAAGATGACCTTATTTGCTTCCCCCTCACACAAGCATCGCACATGAATTGACCAGGGAACTTGACATTTGGAAGACCGWCTACCAAGTTATGTGAGTGAAACTTGTTCATAAGAGAGAAACTCGCATGTCCAAACCTTTTATGCCAGATTAAAGCATCATCCTCACTCACACTGAGACAGGTCAGATTGTTCCTTGGGACAGTGTTGAGTTCCACTATATAAGTGTTCCTTCTCCTGTTCCCTTCAAGAACAATTAACCCAGTATGGTTGTTGATGATGTGACAATTTTCGGTGGTAAATTTTACTGTGTTAACCTTGTCACAAAATTGTGATATACTTAGTAGATTATGTTTAAGACCCTCGACTAAAAATACATTATCAATACAGTGAGAACTGGACTTACCAACTTTACCTTTGGCTAGGATTTCACCTTTCTTATTGTCACCGAAAGTCACAGTTCCACCAATATAGGCCTCTAGTGAGAGCAACTTGGATTCGTCTCCTGTCATATGKTTAGAACAACCACTGTCGAGGTACCATGTGTTGTTCCCCCTCATTAGAACCTGCAAAAGAACTTAAGGGTTAGTATGCGGAACCCAGGTTTCCTCGGGTTCCTTTGAAGAGGAAGTGGAAGCCTTTTCATCTTTCTTAATCCATACTTGTTTTATGTTGTTTTTATGAGTAGTTTGCTTCCTTATGTAGTTATCTACATAGTGGCCGGTTTTACCACAAAATGTGCAAACCTTGTTACTAGGTAAATATACATATTTCTTCTTCTTATCTTTGTGCTTAGCATGCACATATCCTAGTCCTTCAGTTCTTTTCAGTTGAGCWTCTTCAATCCATTTAGGGACAGAATATTGATTTATGTCTCTAMTTTTTTGGGTCTCAAGTTCCTTCTCAATTTTTGCCTTTTCAAGTTTGAGTTCCTCAAGATTGTTCTTGAGTTCCTTAAATTCTTTGATGAAATTGTTTGAGGAGGAACTTGTACCACTTATGTCAACATTCATCCATTTATATTGAGCTACTTCAATGACAATGCATAATATTTCTTTGAGTTTTTCACAGAGTTTCATGTCAAGAAAGAGATTCTTTCGAACAACTCAAAGAACGCGATTTTGAAGACATCAGTTCTAATGATTCTCTATCAAGGACACTGATCTTTTATAAGCTTTAGTAGCTTTTTCTAGATGATTTCAGACTCGGTAACATAACTCCAGTCTTTCATCTATTCAATTAATTAGGTCAACCAAGTCTGCTTAGATTATGGTGAAGCTGTTTTTGAGGATTATGAGATATACCACTCCTTTTATGAGTTTCAATCATCATTTTTTGGCCCATACAGACATAGATGAGCAGTTTCATTTTTGCAGGTGTTGCTCACATCATCTTTCACTGTCCGATTCTCCCATGCACAATCATTGCCTTTTCTAACATCTGACTTGTTGAAGTTTCTTGTTCCTTGTTAACCGACGTCTTGACTTTTGCGTTTTCTTGTCGGGATTCAAAGGGCAATGTTTCACCCAATGATCAGTTTGCTCCACATCGATGAACTGATTGCTCACCTGGTTTTTCTTGACAAAGTTTCTTTGAGAATTTGTTAGATTTAAACATTCTTTTGAACCTTCTTACCAACATGGCACTTCATCTTCATCCACCTCAGATTCCTCGGACTCATCAGCTTTTAGTGCCAAGTTCTTTCCCTTATTGAGATCACTTGTGCTGGACCCAATGTGTAATTCATGGGTCATAAGGGATCCAACCAATTGCTCAATATTGAACTTGGTGAAGTCTTCGTTTCTTGGAGGGCAGTTACTTTGCTCATCTCTATTTTGAGGTAGACTTCGAAGAATCTCCTTACCTGTTACAGTTAGGAATATTCTTGCAGAGAAACTAATTCAATTGTAATGTTAGTAAACCTTGTAAACATATTTTGAATAGTTTCTTTAGGTTCTTTTCAAATCGTCATATTTAGACATCAGGTAATGTCTATTTTAGAACGCTTTACTTCATTTGTACTTTCATGTGTTATCTCTAACAAATCCATATTTCCTTTGCGTCTTGCATCCCATGACACGATTGTGTTCATAAGGTCGAAGACCAAATGTAGGATTTGACATCGAGGGCATTTATCAAGTTTATCAAAGTCTTCTTTATCAAATTAAGACATAGGTTTAGAACTACCTCATTGTTTACCGTTTTAGTGATTTCAAAGTCACCACTTATGACACGCATACTTGGTAGTTCTCTGCCTTGATGAATATTTCCATTCTATTCTTCCAGTAGGAATAAATTTTCCATTGAACACATAGGAGGTCTCTTAGTAGAGTAATCCTTCTTCAAGCTTCTCCGTTGATTCATTTCTCCAACTGCTCTTTAATGTTCAGTTCTCTCTTCAGGGTTTCCTAATGTCTACGAGGAACTTAGCTTTGATACCAATTGTTGCATCGACTGAACAATACAAGAGGGGGGGTGAATTGTATTTGAGGAACTTAAAGTGACTTTTGTGGAATAAAAAGAAACTTAACTAAAGAAACACGAGAACAGAGAATTTCAAACAACAGAAACTCTCAAGACAAACGCCAAGAGAGGAAAAACTGGTTCTGATGCAACACAGGACTTTGTCTTTATTATAATAGGATCAAACACCTAATTACAATCAAGACCCTCGTTCTCAATTCATTAATGAACTTCTTGAACCCTTGCAACCAACCCCTCTGTTGGTCACACTCTCTATTTCTCGATTTCAATGAAATCCCTTGGTTATGACTTTCTCTCACAACCCCTTGTTTTAATCAATAGATCAAAGCACTTTTACAACTCAATTAAATTTAAGACTTGGCACTGGTATGAAGAATAAAGTTCTAATAATTCTTTTCTCAAAGTGTGTGTGATATTTTTACTAAGTGAGAGTTTTTATAGAGTGAGATTGTAAGCGTGGAAGTCAAGCAGTAAATCCACCATCASACTACATCCTATTTTGTAGGAGTAGTGCTTAGTGGAACTTGACTACCAAGTCCACAAACATACGATCTCAACTCTTCAGCTTATATCCATTGAAGCTCCTATTTTCACTCAATCAGTTAGCTTGATAATCAAGCCAATTTACACACGTCCTTCAACTAAATTCCTTAATTCTAGGATTTAATTTTTCCTTTAAAAATCGAATAAAAGAATTTATATTTCAAAGATAAAACATTGATATCACGAATAATATAATATATAGTTTTTAAGAAATAAAGAACCAGAAAATAATTCTTAATAATTTATAAAAAGATTTTATTACAAAGTATTTACAAGATACCTAGGTTTTATTAATTTATCTTTTTATAAACCCCCGAATTATATCCTTTAACAATTTAAGACATAAACACATATTATATCTTCTTTATCCTATGAGCTTATACTTCATTCTGTAATGCCAAGCTATACAATAAATCTAAAATCGCAAAAACTTAGATCTACTGTTCCAAATATCTCGAATATTATTTTAGGCAATTCTGCCAAGGAACTCGAGTTTCCCTTGAGGTGAGCTTCTTCCTTGAGCTCTGTTTAATGCATCCAAGAGACCCGGGAACTTCTTCCTTCTCCGAAGAATATCATCATCCCTTTAAGACATCTTGAATCATTAAAACCTGAAATCACAACACTTAGCACACATGTTAGATAAACACTTATGAGTTTGCCTTTGTTGGTTTGTTATGCCATTCATTAAAATTCATATGGTTCAACAGCCTTTGTCTTTTTCACATACCATGACATCTGGAAACACGTCCTCTAGGTCTTCCTCGGCCTTCGTAACCTGACCCAAACTCCTTGCATAATCTTTTTAGCCCTTGACAATAGGGCCTCCAGAGGCAAATTAAATCCTCTAGAGATCATGTGTACTGAAACAATACCGGAGTCTCTACTATGTGGGCTTTGTTCCCTTGGCTTCCCAGCCTTCAACGTGTCAGCATCCTCGATGCTTTTCACTAGATCCTTGGGTAACTCATCCTTCAAGGCCAYGGCATCTAGAGATTTTTTCAGTTTGAAACAATCACTAGTACAATCCCGATGTAACTTGCAATATTTGTTCGGATCTCTTTTTTCATTCTCCTTCCGGATAGGAGGAGGGTCGTTGATCTTCACTCTCTTCTTTGCTTCTAAATAGACTTGATAAAGGTCTTTGGTGTACTCAATCTTTGGACTGTTGTCCATCCTTCTCCTTTTTCTRTCTTGATAGTTTTTCTGGCTTTCTGAGATGTTCCATGTGCCTTGTCGCTTCTTGTCATTTCTTTCATTCTGATCATTGTTCTTGTGAGAGGGGTTCTGTGGACAATGTGTTTGTCCATGTCTTTCCTTACCCCTTGTCACGGCACATATCTCCTCTCCATGCATGTAATCTTTAGCCTCCCTCAGGACTTCTTTTCAGGGTTGAGCACTTCTTTCTAATCAGTTCGAACTTAAGGTGGCTACCATCGAGCAAACCTCGACAGAAGTTATCCATGATAACTTTATCGGACAATCTTGGAATTCGGAGAGTCATTGTTAAACCTTCTCTCATAACTCCTCAGATTTTCATTCTCCCTTTGGTAGATTTTTCCCCGGTGCATACTACTCTTACGTTCCTAGCAGTTAGCCATAAAATGATGAAGGAAGAGTATGCTTAGTTCAGAAAAGTTATTGATACATCCTGATGGCAATCCACTAAACCATTTATGAGCAACTCCTTTGAGAGTTGCAAGGAAGTATCTACACCAAGTGGCATCATCAGCTTGTGTAGTTAACATCAAATGTTTGTACATTGCCAGATGGTCGTCAGGGCCGGGCTTGCCATCATAGGCCTCCACGGTGGGGCATTTTACTTTGTWCATACGCCGCGCTAACATTATGACAGAGGAGGAAGGAGTTGTTTGACACAAGGATATGAACCGCAACTACTCACTYAGCTGGCCACTCATTACATAGGCCCCTGCTTGAGGTAACCTTCTGTCATGACGGGAAATCAGATCTCGTGGTTCCTGGAATGAATAGTCTCTAAACATCCTTAGCGAGTGAGAAACATTAGAGAAAAGGGGAGTGGAACCCGTTGCTAATTGTTCTCTTGCTTGTTCGTTTAACTCTCGAACATGTCACTCCATTCTTTTCCTGTCCAATATGTGTCTTGRAATATTCTGAGCCGCATCGGCCCTTTTCTTTTCAATGAGGGTCCGCACATCCCCGAACACCAGACCACTCTAGGAAGACTCAGCCTCATTGTTGAGTTCCCTAGTGTTTTGAGTGATGACAAACAGTTGCAAGAACAGGTACATTGGTCGGATAAATAAAGCTGGTCTGAACAGCTGAGGAAACTTTCTTGGTCACTTGAAGAAAGTGACATGTATGTAACAAGTTATATGATTCAAATTGTTCTCTATGTGTGTTTAGCAACAGGTTTTTCCAACTCTCGAGCAAGAAGGTCCTTCGAGTAATCTTGTAAACATCCAAGTTGAAAGAAAGATCAAGGGCAAGCTTTTGAAGATGTTGAAGAATATGAAGATTATTCTAGGTTTAGACTAGTCTTTATATTTGTATAATGCAATAAGTGTGGTTTGATTGCTTTGTATTGTTGATGGACAAAATTAGTGACTTTTCTGTTTAGAGTTGAAGAACTAGACCAGTTGGAAGAACAGTTCTACTGTTCTCACAACTCTTATCACCTTGTTCGAGCAAGAACGTTTTTGAAGACTTTCCTATAAAGATTTGGAACTCTAAGTGATCTAGTAATAGTTTTACTTGTGGGAATATTGTGTAAATGATTTTAGTCGAGTTAAGTTATAACAAGATATTATTTTATCTTGTATAAAATATATCTTGTAAACTTTACCTAAAAGTATGTACGGTGGATGCGTCAATCTATTTACTAGGTTATAATATTGAGAAACACACAAAATTATTAAAGTATTCCAAAGCTAGACTTCTGCTTTTACAACCGGAATTGTAGGGGGGTATTAATCAACAAGAAGGTATAGACTTCAAAGAAAATCCGACTTTTTGCACCTTGTAGCATAAGGAGAAATCACAAGAAGCGCTATTTCATAATTTCTCGCTATCCTTCGCTTCTTTCATGGGTTTCAAACTTTATTCTCTAATGGATGTAAAATGTGCTTTCCTAAAGGTATCTTTAGGAGGGAAGAGTTTTCTTTGTTCACTGTTCATAGAACACCATCCTATGGCTTTGAAAAATGAACAAATTTTCCAAATCATAGTTTCAATGTGACAAAAGCTCTCTTGGGCTTAAGCAAGCACCTAGGGCCTGGTACGAAAGAGCTTACAAAGTTTCTTTTGCAAAATGCTTTTAACAGAGAAAAGTAGATAAAACTTTGCGGATATAATCGAAGGAACTGGCCTATTAGATGTTCAAATATATTAATGCATTATGGTGCAACAAATTGAATGAGGAATACACGATCTCATCTATCAGCATGAGGTGATCGCGTCTACGAGTATTTTTACGGGTCTTAACAATATTCTATTTTCATGACTAGACATATACATATACATCTAGTTATCAGGTGAGTACGATGTATGCATAAACATTATTGCAAGTAATCATTTGTGTGCTCACTCCTATCGTACTTGCGCATCGAATACGCGTTACAGAGACGATTTCAAGATATCTCATCTACTCCTGTGTGCTTTATTTGGCATAATACAATATATTGATCTATCCTGTAGATCTTTAACATGTGCAGGACTGCGTGAATACCTCTATTTCCTTATAACCTAGTTCTCATCTATTCTTAGTTCGGAGTATGCTTATCCTTGCAAACAAGTCATGAGGTCGGAAGTATCAGTGACATATCGACAAGACAAACTTTTATAAGGCTATAATGTTAGCAAATTCGTATCATCTATCCGAATTCTTACATCAGTCTAAAGGTGTCTTTATATCAATTCTATCTCTCTCCAAACATAGGGTAATCGTTAGGTCAGCCAAATCACTTGAATTTGCGAGACTAGAATAGTCCTATGCTACTTCAAGGTTTAACTATTTCATGTATCAGCGTATCTAGACAACTGATCTATTCTATCAATCTATATCAGTAACGAATACAGTATCTAGCGACTTCTGTGATTCCTTCCTCCTTCTATTTCTAATTCTAACTTTGCTAGTATATGCGATAGTCTATCTATCCCTATCCAATATCTATACTTTTTAGGCTTGTATTCTATCCAGTCGATGATTGCTTAGTGCATAGATCGAGTGTGTCTTACATCATTAGCTCATATCGTGTATCTTGTTGAGCTTCAATCGCGTAATCTAATCAGCACACTCCTGATGCGATCTATCGTATCTAGCTTGTTCTCTCCTAAGAAGTGTAGTCTCTCCAACACACGTGCAGCTATCCTAATTCTAATCTACTGAGTCTATACTATCTATCTATCTATCTATCATTCTATCTATCTTATCTATCTGTATGCATGATATCTATCCTAATCACATATCTGATTCTATCGATCTGTCTATCTTACCTAGGTCAGCTAGTTTTCTAAAAAGACATCGGTTTCGAGACTTTAATAAACTGAGTCACTCGTAAATTCTACATCATATCTTTATACTCGTTAATCGTGAGAGTCTCTCTCATTTTTCAGATCATTCAAAACAATAAAATGTTCTGAATCAGCTATCTATATATCGTCACTTACAGACTGATTCTTTTACTCGTCACTATCCACTGCATACTATTGCATGACTCTTACTCTATCGTAGTCGTTGAATTTACGCTTATCTTATTCATAAATCCATGCAGTGATAAAAGTCCAGGTAATCCTCTTACACCATACATTATTTGGCATAAGACATCGTTGCGACCTACGTTTTTACTTTCGAGTCTATGTCTTATGTTTCCTTATTATGGCTCTCACATATCTATCTATCTCTAAAATCTAGCAACATCTCACATCTATCTCAGTATACTATCATACGTCTATCTAGTATGCGTCACCTTCATATTTCTTACTTACACGTCCTTGTGAGTCATTTGCTAATGCAATTTTGATTCAGTTTAGCTCCTGCGTTCTTTATCGGTCTAATCGACATCTATGGTGCGGTCTACATCACTTTCTTCTTACTAGAGCATTAATATACAATTACTATTATACCGACTCTGCAGTTCGCATCTCAATACTGTAATCAGTGGCTAAGGATTCTAATGGACTGGTCTTACCTCTTATCTTGTAGATGATACATGATACTAGTCTTATTTTCTCTACCTTACTTACCTTCGTTATCTTCGTATCTATGAAGAACTAACCCACCTTAAGTGCCATTTGTACTAATCAGGTACATAACACACCACGATCAAATGCTACCACATTTCAACTAGTCTATAAAGCATATCTTGGATCTTAATACTCGCTATCTAATCTATTCTATCTACTATGCAGTACTCTATCTTCATCCCTCACCTCACTCCATTAGCTACTACTCTAGTGCACAACCATTCAATATATCTAGTCTATCTATCTATCTAGTCTATCGTACCTACGTACTTCTTATCTGTCTCATCTGCTCCTCTCTCTCTCTCCTCATCTCTCTCCCTCTCTCTCTAAACTCTCTCATAAACACAATCACAGAGACATCAACATTCCCTCAACGAGCATTGTTGATGTCATTAATGGGTTCAGTACTTCACCGAATGTAATGCGTTCAACTGCTACTTCTGGTAAGACTCGATAATCAAGTGACTTCAATACATTGAGAGTCGTCGCGCTATCAGCTCAATGGCTCAGATAGCCTTAAGCCTCTTACCCCTTGCAGTGTCATGTTACAACGGTAAGTTTGAGGCCAGAGCGTCTCAAATTACTAAATCGCCCCCTTTGAGTATAGCTTGTCAATTCTTAAAAATGTGCGGCCGTTATTTGACGAGCTGAAGAGTTGTGGGGCATGTGATAATTGAATTAACAACTATCGTATAAGAAAATGAGCGTATCCAAAGCAGCATCCTAGTGGGCTCAACTATGACGTTTCTTCCGAGTAACTGATCTATGCGTGGCTGTGGTGTATATCACCACTATTCATCTCTGACTGACGCTAGAGCATAAAGAGCCGACAAGATTCTTATCATCTAAGTCTCATTGCCATCAGGTTGACATGTCAAAGACACTACGTATGGAGTAGATCAGGCCGATCAGGCTAAGGCCTTGGAATGTGCGATATTCAATCACAATACATGATAGCAACTAAGTGAGTCGAAACAACAAATTAGTTCCATATATTGCCAGGTAGTATTTCTCAACTTCAGAATCTCTGCATGTGAATCCACAAGCGAAGGAGATCTGGGAATCCCCTCTCCGTAACTCACTTTATGTATGCATGCTTAGGGTTTAAACGAAATATGTTTGTTTGTTGTGCTTTTGACAATGACTATTAATGACCGAGTAGAGGCTGCTAGATGGTGAGATGGCCGAGGAGGCCTGGTGTGCACAACAGATAAAGAATCCTCTGTCTTGCCTTATATATTATTAATCAAGGCTTAAAGCGGGTTTCACAACCTTTCCCCAAAAGAGTTGGTGGGACCTTCCTCTTACTGTGGTTTCGAGTATAACTACCAGTCGACACTCGGTAGGACAAACGTTCACCACACTGATAAAAGCAAAACTTCGATTCTAGCAACTAACCTATAAGTCATGCACCTATGATGGTGACAGCTATCCTCCGAATGGATCGAGAAGGCAAGACACAGTATCCGATAAAACACACGCATTATGCTGACTGTGTTCTCGGCCCTCTGGGAACAACCGTTCTTTGGCGATCATCCACTAGTGATCATTCACGTAAAGCTTTTATCTTTAATGATGATCTGAGAGACATCACATATCTCGAAGAACTGTTCACTGTACTCGGACCGATTACTTCTGGTGAGAACAAGTATCGCTTCACGTAAAGTACTCGACATGGGTTAGGCATCTTGCATATGCGATACTTAGGCGTTTGGCATTGATGTATTCGCTTTTAGGCAACACGTCTCCATATAAGCCTGTGTTTCTACACTTGAACAAGAAGGGGGGGGGGAGGGCTCGCTTAAATTGGCGCTGAGTGCATTCCCTATTGTAGACCACGCAACTCTCATAAGCTTGAGTGTGGCACCATCACGTGCCATCGCAGATGCAAACAGGATGCTAACTGTATCGTCGACACTACGGAAGCATAGTGCTGATATGATCCCTGGCGAGTGAGCTCTTAATGACCTGCCTTTTGGTAGAAGCAGTAATACACAGATAGTGAGTGGATGTGATTAAGCAAGTCTCTATATCTGAAGTCTGCCATGCGGACTCGCACTCACTTTCAGAGATACGGCCAGATTTGAACGCTATTCAGAGAAAATGTAGCTAATCTGACTCTCTTGTGCTTGATGAGCGCTTTCATAATTTCGAACATATTGTAGATTTATGCACTATCTATTCAGGTTAGCGAATGCATGAGAGTATAGTAGACACACCTGAAGGGTAAAAAGCATTAAATAAGTCTAACACTTTTCAATGAAGTTGCTTTAGGTGTGGAGAAGTGTAGTGACAATGCGTCTAGACTAAGATACACACGGACTAGCTGTCCTCTGAGCATGGCAACACAAGAACACAGAAACGAGTTACGTAAATGGTACGAGTGTAGAACAAGGTACAGGCTTTCAAAGCATCATATAATAACGGTGTATGAGCGATTCCTTAGGCTCATAATGTCCAAACTTCATGTGTGGTGGTGAAACTAGAAGTCATTCAGAGCATCTGTCGGTGACGTTGATGAATCTCAGGTTCGATAAAATTGTAGAGAAGATGGATACCACTTCCAACAATTGAATTTCGCATTTCCAAAAAACAAAAGAAAAAATTGAAAAAATCAATGGAGCAACAAATACAAACATAAATGATAAGACTGACTTCATACCTTAGAACTAACTTAATCTAAGACGGAATACCAGGTCCGACAGGAGAACGAGACTATTTAGTACGACATCCACTGAGCACCAATTGTGTCTTCACACCCTCATAATTGTCAGAATCAATCCGTCGAATTGAAAAGCAAGGTGACCGCGTCTCGCATGTATCATCGCTTTCTGAAGGACTCAGAAAGAACAGTATTGCCATCTAACTAGAGTTGATACTCCTACATAAGTAGTCTTCGTGTAGATCTTCTACTGTGGTCCATTTTGTCACGATACTAACTACGATGGACGATTGGAGAAGCGAAGAGTTCAATCAGCAAGCACGGCAAAACCACTACTTTCTGCTTTCGGTTTGGCTCGTGAAGTACAAACCGGCAAACGTGTTTTTCGAGATTCAAACGGAGTCGACGGCATGAAGTCGCTCGTCTCATTGCTTTTTATTTTCATCATGGTCCTCGTATCGAGCGATTTGATGGGCTGACTCATCGGATCGCCCCAATTCCGAATCCAGTCTTCTCATTCTTACCAAAGTTCGACATATTTTCATGCACCAATAAGGTGATTCTATGGCATCTTTACTACGACTTCTCTCTGCTAATCGGGTATATTCCAATGGTATTATACGCAGGATATTACTGCAAGAAACAATACGGCAGTGATCATTACTCGGAGACTTAAGATAACATGCACGGAGCACCATCCAGTTCTTCCAAGGAATACGTACCTAACTTCAAAGCGCATGTTACATATGGCCGTATGCAGTCCAGGAAAGAACCGAATTCCCAGTCTCCAATCTTAGAAAAATTTCCGAGCACTCTTAAATAGAACCTTAAAAAGGATGGTCCT
>SNQN01005392.1:23964-35350 GCA_008642245.1 Bassia scoparia | reverse complement strand
GAGATGGTAGGGGTACATATACAGTTCATTATGAGATTAARCATCTTAGGAGGAATATTGAACATAACCAAAGTATCCCTAATAAAACCCCATTCTAAGGTATCAAYGGCCTTGGTTAAATCTATCTTTAGAGCCATCATGTTTTTATTCTTTCTAGCTTTTTTAAAACTATGGGAAATTTCTTTAATTATTATGACATTTTCCTCAATCCCTCTTCCTTTTATAAAACTAGATTGTAAAGGATTAATCAAGTCACCCAGAATGTCCTTTAATCTAGTAGCTATAGTCTTGGTAATAAGCTTGTAAATGCTGTTGCACAACCCTATTGGTCGAAAATCACTTATGGTTTCTGGCACATCTTTTTTAGGAATCAAGCATATGTATGAATTATTAATGTCATTAGGCAAACCTTTAACAAAACAGCTTGAAACTAAATTAGTTAAAGGACCATATAAATGATTCCAATACTTTTGCAAAAATATAGGTTGTAACCCATCAGGACCTGGGCATTTCAAAGGGTTCATTCGAAACAGATTAAGCTTAATTTCCTTAGCTGAAACAGGTTCATTAAGGGCTTTCAAATGATCATTATTCAAATAATTATTGCAAACAAAATTACTTTTTACAGACTCAGAAAGATGAGTAGTACAAAGAAATTGTTTAAAATAATTACTGCCATTCTTTTTAACTCATGCAAATCATCAGTCCATACACCATCATCATTCTTGAGAGTAGCAATTTTTGATCTAGCTTTTTTGACATTAGCAACTATGTGGAAGTACTTGGTGTTACAATCCCCAAACTTCCTCCAATCCAAACCAGCCTTTTGAGATCAAATAAGCCTTTCAATATGAAAAATCATTCTTAATTCACACAATAAATCCTTTTCTAAATTAACCAAAAAATGAGAGTGATGATTACTCAAAGAAAGCTGAATCCCATCAAGCCTTTTGTAGATTATTCTTTTTTTATTTTTCAGATTTCCAAAAACACTTCCATTCCATTCCTTAATGTTATTTAAAAAACTTGACCTCCCTTTCATAAAATCATTATCAACAACACTCCATTGACTTTTAAAAAAATCATCAAAAAGAGGATGAGACATCCAAGCTTCTTTGCATCTAAAAGGGAATTCACCTTTATGAATAGGAATATCATCAAAAATAACAAAAATAGGATGATGATCCGAATGAGATTTTGTGAGATGAATTACCTTTGTGCGTGGGTTTGTTTCAACCCACTTTGCATTAGCAATAGCACGATCCAAACGTTGCTTGATTTCTTTATGACCATTTTCAACATTTGTCCAAGTATGTTGAGGCCCTTGGAACCCTAGGTCAACCATAGCAACAGCATCCATAAAATTTTGTACTCCCTACATTGACTCTCTCTAAATTTCCTTCCTCCATGTTTTTCAGATTGTGAAGTAACCTCATTCAAATCTCCCACAAGTAACCATGGTGTACTAGTTGGTGGTAGATCATGTTGAAAATCATTCCAGAATTTTTTCCTTTCACCAATGACACTTGGAGCATGAATTCCAGTGATAAGTACCTCAGGTTGCTTAGCATTGAATTTTAAAGGAGCATGAAAATAATTTAATTTTCCTGCTGTATAATCATTCAATGTAACCCCTTCTTTCCAAAAAAGCCATATCCCTCCCCTTCTTCCCCCAGCATCAACTGACTTATGGTAGTCAAACCTTAGTTGTCTCTTGACATACTTTGCACGTTCCTCATTTGATTTGGTTTCCAGCAAAATCAACACTTTTGGATGGTAAGTGATGATAGCTTCCCATGCATGTGGGATAAATTCATCAGAGCAAGTACCACGAACATTCCATAGGAGAACACTCATTTTATGATTCACTTTGATTCGTTTCGTGGCCATTTCCACTGGCACCCAAGATGATGATGTCTGACAATGGAGACTCGCATCGTAGTCCTTCCATGCAAGATTCTTCCCCATGTACTTCACTACTTCCATTGTAACTGGAGTCATTAGGGCATAAATCTCCAATGGTCTCATGAGTAACTGGTGGTAGATCAGTTCGAGTTGCAACCCTACTACCCCTTCTTGACAAACCCACCATGTCGTACGGTTTGGGAGCAATCCTACCTCTAGACTTTGACTTGCGACATATAGGTTGTGAGGTTGGAGATTTTTTGGTGGTGGGATGAAAGTTGGTTGGTAAAGTGGAGGTGAAGTTGGGTTTAGGATTTGGTACATCATAGATGAAGGTTGAGGATGAAATGGAGCTGATTTCATCAACTCCTTGCGAGAAGTTGATGATGGTTCCTTCTGTGAAGTGGGCATGCATGTTGGTACAACTGTCCTTGGGTGGTGTGAAGGTGGTTGTAGTGTTGGTGCTGGGAAGAAGTGATGCATTTTGGTGGATTTGTGTGGAGATAGAGGTGATGATGGACGAGATAGTGGGTTGATGAAGTGTGGTGTAAATATTTCTGGTGTCTGGTGGTTCATCAATGATGATGATTTCAGGTGAGTTGGTGAATTTTTCGGTGTTAAGTGGTGTGGTGGTGATGCATGAGGGGATGGTGGAGATAGCTTCAGGGTTGGTAGTGGTGGTTTGGATGAACTGTGWTGATGGTGGGGTYGTGAMAGTTGGAWCTGGTTGAGTGGATTGTGAGGTGGAGAGGTTACTGGTGTTGGGGTTGGAGATTRTGGATGCATTTTTGTTGGYGATGAAGATCTCAGTTTTATCTTTGGGGTCTTTTCCTTCTTCCACCAACAAAGATTCACTAGAGGCTTTGATGGAATTTCCAACTCGAATATTCCGAGACATTCTTCTTGTGTAAGTATTCAGTTTGGGGAGTGGTGTTTTTTCCTTTAATGCTATTAACTCTTTGTTTTCCATTGCTTGTTTCTTCGAATGATCTGCATTTCCTGAGATTATAAAATGGGCAGCCATAGAGTCATCAGCATACTCTATATCCATAGGTCTTTCTTTGTGATGCCAAGTGTTGATTTTCCTTGGAAACTAAAGTATTCTTATGCATGCATGTCTCTGCAACTTCCTTTCCATCAAACAAATTTCCCTTCTTAGTAATATTTGTTCTATTATTATATATCATTAGTGGGAATGATATCTCATCAGCAAAATCAACTTCACGCTTTTCCTTCTCTGCATGCATTTTGCTTGCTAAATTCAAAAGATTTTTGGTTGCTCGAGGTGACTTTTTGATTTTCTTCCTTCTTTTTCTGCTCCATTTTCTTCTGCTGGCCTTTAATTAATCCTCCACTCACATTTCCTTCCATTTTTTTTAAATCCTTCATTTTTTTTATTCCCTCCATTGGACTTTACTCTTTTTTGTTTGAGACCGTAGTCCAAGCCCATAAGTAATATTCAAGTCATCAAGGTGGCCTTGGTATCCATATTGACCCATGACTATTGACTGAAAAGTATTGGCTGAAAATGGGCTTTCAATGGAAGGCCCAACTAGATCCTTTGACTGAGAATGGGTTGTTGATGTTCCTGGAATTGCTTGTTCATCCATTTTTTCTTTACCTTTGTTAGATGAAGAAGAAGAAGCACATTATCTTTGAGATGTCCAATTTTGCACAAATAAAACACAAGTGGTTTATATTTTCGTATAAATATCTGCCAAGCCCCTCACCCATAATCTCGGTGACCAAAGGAAGACTTAAATCAATGTCAACACATACTCGAGCAATACCTTGCCTGGTATATTCGATCCGAGCATAATCGATACGCAAGGGGAGCACCTGCTTTCTTTGCAATTGAATAGTGCATCTTTATCAAGTATTCACAGGTAATTTCGGAAAACGAATCCATACTGGACTATTCTATCAACATATCAATTGATGGACGAAAATTAGCTTTCCACTTTGATAGCATCAGATAATGATCCAAAATGAACCATGGGCCCCAAAGAGGCCTTTATCATAATCATTTTGATTCGAACAATTAAAAAGATTAACGTTATGACCCAAATCAATTTATTTCTAGTGAACCAACTGGTTCCATCGCACGACAACGCTGTGTAATGAAGCTTGATCGAATGCTAATCCTAGACATTTTCCCATTAGGGTTAGCTTCAAGGATCCGTAGTCGTTGTAAGTCTCCTTTGTGAAGCTAACAGCATTAGGCATATCTACTGGTTCATCAGAATGTCATTCCATTCAGTGGAGTGGACCATTATCTTCCTTGCCTCGGCAAACCATTGGATGACGTTGCAACTGCATCCTTGAAAGAGATCACCCTTGGTTGAACTTCCCTGATCTCCTCAGTATTCGGATCCTTGATTGGATCACCATGTTGATCATTCATGATCATATCACATTATCTACTACATGTGTCACAAACCATCCCTATTTCCCTCCATGGGAGGGAAAACAGGAGATGTAGACACTGTGAAAGATGTAAGAGAAGAGAACAAGTTAACTAAATAACTCCCAGAGCCCAATCACCCTTGGTGATGGGATAATCTCTGATTATTAGATAGAAAACTAATAAGGTAACATTCACAGAAAAAACTAGAGAGAAAAAACTAGAGAGAGAAAGTCATAATACTAGACTTGGTCAATAATTAAGTCTGGCCTTAGAAAGCAAACATGAGAGTTTCATTTTTCCTCGACTATGGGTCTGTTTACATTAGCTTATTTTCAATTAAGTTAAGTTTAGTTCAGCTCCATTCAGTTSTTWACCCAATTTCTYTCTCTCATAAAATATTCAGTTCAGTTCAGCTCCATTCAGTTCAGTTCAGTTCAGCTCAGCTCCATTCAGTTCAGTTCAGTTGATTTCAGTTAATGTAAACAAGCCCTATGTACTTCAGTTATACTAGCTAGGTATAGTATATATGAGTGTATGACAATACGATTACCTGTTGTTAAATGTTGACACAATACGACAAGTTGACAACACGATATAATTCGCTAGGTACTCGGAATAATTCATGTAATGTAATATAATCTACAATAATTGAAAATTATAATATGGTTAATTGAGAATGGACTACCATCCACAAGCAATAATAGGGAACAATCATACAACAATAAGTGTCCAGCGAATTGAAGTCAATGGTTGACTTTGGCGTTTTGGCCAGCAACCTACGAAGTATTAATTAAAGAAATGTTTTATTTTTATTGATTTCTARTATCTTTAATATTTCAATTATCTATTTTTTTATAATTTTAGAAATTCGGAATTTTCGATATATATTTTGTTAATTTATAAAATTATTTTCTAAAATTAATAAAACAAATTAAGTACTCGGTAATTAAAATAAGGGGAGAGAAAACTCATCAAAAATTGCCTAAAAACATGATTGGTTCCATTACTTCCATATTATTAATTATGGTAGTACATTCTCAACGAATCATAGTAAAATCATAATCTTTCAGTAAGTCCCTAAGCACCTTACATATTGTTGCACCATCAACGTCTCAGCGCGGTGGCCCCTTAACTATATTGTTGCACCTTATATAAATCATCCTCATACTCCCAAGTACACACACTAAATACACTATTATTGAAGAATAATGAGCTAATTAACTCATTGCAAGTTTGCAACAACCTAACAAGAACCCAATAATATCAGCTGTCAATCCCATTTCACCTATGAAACTATCAGGAAATTGCATGAATTACATGATTGCAATCCGGAGAACAATGAATTCATGAACAAAACTCATATCAGAGCACTCACACTAGTGCACATAATTTTTTATCATGATCAAAATGGCAAGGAAAAAGAGTGGGAAATGGTACACACTAATGCACACTTCAATATTTCTTCATGAGCAAAATAAGATCAGAGCAAGCCATGAGCAGAAATGAGGAGGAACAGTGTCGCGTGGGGCCCACCTTGCTGGGTAGCCATTATAATTTTTTTGGCTTTTTACACTCACAAAACGACGAKTTTTGGGAGCAACGATGCTTTGTCATTCCCCAAAACTCGTCRTTTTGGGTGATTCAAAAGCAAAAAAAATTACATGCAGCCGCTGACTGGGCGCGTCAGTCGGCCCARTCAGGGCGCRACACGTGGCCAAGTCAGTCAAACAACCAATCAGAATTCAGCACAAAATACACAACGACTATAATTTTGTAACGGCTTTTTCGCTATTAAAAAAAATTCAAAAAAATAAAAAAAAAAATTACCAACGGCTTTATTTTTTTTTCTCTATAAATAGACATCCATTTTGACATATTTTGACACACTTCAAAAATCACTAAATTCTTAAAAATCTCTTATTAATCTCAAAATCCACTTCAAAAACCTTCTTATTTTCAAATCCACTTTGTTGTTGTTTTTTTTAATTTGTTTATTTAGTTAATTGTTGTTATTTTGTAATTGTTCTTGCTTTAATTGTTAAAAAACAACAAATTTTACTATTTGCATTGTCTAAATTCTGTAATTTAAAAGGCAAGTGATTAAGTTAATTAAAAATATTAATACCGTAAAATATCTAATTTTGTAAAACGTGATTAATTAATTCTGATCATGATTAGCCATATTTTTAAAATATAGTTAAATGTTAATAATTCATTATAAATCATAATTTCATAAATTATAAGTATTAAAAGTAATGATTGGTGAATAAAATGATGATGTGTATTGTGGTGGRGTATAGGGTATAGTAGGTGAGAGAGTGGTGAGAAGTTTTTTTTTAGCATTGGTGTAGTGAAAAAGTATAATGTGAGGAAAAATTGGGTGGGAAGAGGGAGAAAGTAGGAGAGAGAGTGGTGAGGATTTTTATTTTTGTGCACTAGTGTGAGTGCTCTCATGCTTGACATATAAATATAGTAATATATTATGTTGTAAAATATATCTCTATTATATAAGGGAAGGGGGGAGGAAGATGGTGTCCCCCTCTTAAAAGACTCAATCACCCTTAATGATTTAAAAGTCTTAAATGCCCTTTACTTAAAAAATATGAAATCCCTTTATTTTTTGTAATTCATATTAAGCAATATAAAAAAAGTATGTGAATTAATAAAAACTTAATTACATTGACTAATTTATTCCCATAAATAAGAAAATGAATTTATTTATTAATTAGTATGATTAAATTCGAATTAAAATTTATTAATTACATTGACTAAATTATTCTCATGAATCACTTAATTATTAAAAATTATTTTGAAACATATTGAATTAAAGAGCTAAAAAATTTCTTATACGAACATATATATATTAATTACTCATATAATATTATTATATTTCGTATGTTACTGTAAGTAACCAGTTGATTAAAACCACACCATATGATTTAAACTCTTTGTCTAGAAATTTAATAAAAAGAAAAATACATCAAAAATTTGAAATCATAATAACTCTCCGTCATTGTTAATTTGGAGTTATGTCCAACGAAACTGAATAAGTTTTATTTTCTCATTGTAAATTAGTTTAATATAAGTTTTTAAAATGACCGCACGCATCACGTGCTTATAGTGCTAGTAGGGTTATATATACGAAGTATATAACTTATGACTTACGACTTACGACTTACGATAGATAATCCCAACCAAACAACTATTGTATATGCACTACAATAGTTAGAGGAGGGACTTCAGTTAATCAGTTCAGTTATGGTTCGAACCAAACAATTCAATTGATTTCAGTTTTTTTTCCTTAACTTGAATTGTTTCAGTTATAACTTTACGGGTTACAGTTTCAAACCGACACAATTGATTTGCCTTTTTTGTTCAGTTCGGTTCAGTTGCAGTTGATTTCGATTCAATCCATACGTGTTCAGTTCAATCAGTTCATTATRTTATTATCAATTTTCAGTTAAACAATTTTTTTTCGGTTTGAATTCAGTTGCATTCAGTTTTGTATTTTAAGCATAATGTTTTGGGGTGAGTAATTGGTGATTATCCAAACCATATGGTTTCGGTTCAAATGGGTAATTGTGTAACTTATTTGTGGTTCTGATTTGAGCTCATTTAATAGTGAGTCAAAATAAGCTTTTATAGCCGTGCTCGAGCTTACAAAAGTTTAATGAACTCTAGCTCGAGCTTGCTTAAATTTATAAGGTAATTTAAGATTAGTCATTTTAATTGAATATACTTACAATATATTACGAACTATATATATGAAATACGAAATATATGTTAGGTTTAATGATACAAATTAGTAATTAATTTGCTAAAATTAAGATCATAAATATTATCATCAAATTAGTATTATTGTCCTCTTTGAATTACAATTTATCATATTCAAATCAATTTCATTAGTATAAAATTATTAAGTTTAAACCAAATTTTAATTCAGTTTAAAACAGTTTAAGGTTCAATTACAGTTCAGTTCAGTTTAAATTTGTTTCCTGATTTTCAATTAATTTCAATTCAGTTATAGTTCAGTTTSGTTTTCTTAAGATCAGTTCATTTCAGTTCAGTTTGGTTTCGATTTCAGTTTCAGTTCAGTTACATGCAATTTACAATTGATTGAAAGGACTTTAATTCAGCTTAATTTTCATTTGTGTTCATTTCAGTTTAGTTCAGTTCATTAACCAAATGCAGTTAAACCAACAGTTTTGAACCAAAGTTCCCGCTCTAACGATAGTATTATTGAATTGAATCATAATTCTACCATTTGRCAATTAGGGTTAAATACCTTATTAGACATGCATGGTCAATAAATTTTGGTATACACCTTAGCTTGTATCATGACATAATCAAATTAAAACAATATTTTGAAATAATTTTCTTAATTTTAATTGCAAACAAAATGAAATACTTGTAATAATAATAATAATAATAATAATAATAATAATAATAATAATAATAATAATAATAATAATAATAATAATAATAGCGTTATATACGATAAATTTCTGCATATTATTGAATAAATAGGCCAGGGGTGTCAAATTAGCAATGTCTTGCAGACAAAAACCTTAGCTTTTTAATTATATTAGAAAGGGAAACGCCCTACTCCCTGTTGGGTGGTCTCCTGAGAGGGAAACGCTTGAGTTGAACCCTTAATTAGGTTTCAATATCATCACGTTTGGAGAAAGCCAACCCAACCTGGCTACCGCAAGTTAATGTGTATACAAACTAATAACCCAAAAGAACAACATACGTACATCGGTACATGCATAAAATACTAAATAGACTACTACTACTACTAAAATTAATCAAAGACTACGTTAGTTCAATAATCTTGGAATATGGCCTTCAAATCTTCTTAGCACCTCAAGATTGGTGGTCGTGGCTGTTGTCGTCGTTGAGGAGGCATAGGAGGAACATCGGAAGCGGCCATGACACGTATCTTCTTTCTTGAATTAACATATTGAGAATAACGATCATGCAACTTCCGCTTGGTAAGTTGTAACTTTTCTTGGTATGACGAAGACGACTCATTTGGAAGAGCTTTTGTCGACGACGACGGTGGCTGCCCCTGTCTCTGTCTGTGTGGTACGGGAGTGTTACAGGCAACTTGATGTATAACAACTTTTGGCGGGAAAATCTGTTATTCTAGTTTCTGTTAAGTGTAACTTATTTATGTTATTGTCTCTACTATTTTTAGCTACTTAAATAGCAAATCATCCTGTAACATCATTCAATTCAGAAATTAATAAGAATTCTCCTTTCTCTCTCTCTCTAATTCTCTGTTCTATCTGTCTCTCTAATTCTCTGTTCTATCTGTCTCTCTAATTCTTCTTCTTCTTCTTCTTCTTCTTCTTCTTCTTCTTCTTCTTCTTCTTCTTCTTCTTCTTCTTCTTCCTCTTCTTCTTCTTCTTCTTCTTCTTCTTCTTCGGTCTTCTTGCTATTCTGTGATTTGTTCTTCATCATCAGCTCATTAAGGTTGAGAATTTTGGTTGTGGTGCAACTGTTACATGGAGATCAGAAGAGATTCTTCTTGTAACCCAGCAAACTCTATGGCTTTTGAAATAGAAGTTGGTTTAAAGGCTTTTGAAATAGAAGTTGGTTTAAAGGCTTTAACAAAGGGTTTTACTACAGGTTTGAGACCACTAATGAAACTATCAAGCATGTAAAAATCATGAAAGTAGTGATCAAGTTGCATCAATATATTCCTCAATATTACCAGTTTGCTGCAATCTATTAAACTGCTCAACCACGCTATTACTACAATCATCTCTAAATCTTGCAGTCAGGTCAACAAAAGTCATTCCAGTTAAGCACTACAACTCTCCTAACAGACAAATAGCTCATGACCCAACTTTYAGCCTTACCCACCATATGCAAGGAGTCTAAATCTACCCTCTGATCATCAGGAATATTACAAAAAGAAAAGTATGTACAACATTTCTTAATCCAATTTCTAGSAGCATTACCATCAAACTTAGGAAATTCAAGCTTAGGATTCATACCCATATGTCTCCTATTCTGAAATGTAGAATCAATGGAGGGAGTAGGAGAAAACCTTGGAGAATCATCATGATCTTGCCTTCTGAAATCTCTAAATGATTGCATTAGACTCATCATCTCATCCATACGTTGATCAAACCTCTTCCCTTGATCCTCTATAATCCTTTGATTTTGCTCGTTGAGTCTCCTGTCCAAGCTCTTCATTTGATCTATCATGGCTGACATGCTTCTAGTAACAATTGGAGCCAGAATTGAATGCAACAAAAGAAATTACAGAGTAATACGATGAATTTCCAGTGAAAAAATTCCTCAAATAGTTGTTATGCATCAAATAAAAGGAAGAAGAATGAAATAGTTGCTCTGATACCAATGATAAGGGAGAAATTCTCAACCTTAATGAGCTGATGATGAAGAACAAATCACAGAATAGCAAGAAGAAGAAGAAGAATTAGAGAGAGATAGAACAGAGAATGAGAGAGAGATCGAGATGACAATTCTTATTATTAATTTCTGAATTGAATGATGTTACAGGACTGATTTGCTATTTAAGTAGCTAAAAATAGTAAAAACAATAACAGAAATCAGTTACACTTAACAGAAACTAGAATAACAGATTTTCCCGCCAAAAGTTGTTATACATCAAGTTGCCTGTAACAGGGAGGAAGCGGAGGATAAGCGCCTCGACCAAGAAGACGACAAACATTGTTCTTCCTCCTCGCATTATTATTYGTATTCTTTGCTGGTGCAACAACAACACTCCTTATGATCATTTGGGATTCTTCTTCATCCTTGTTATTATTATTAGCTTTGATGCATTCTTGTCGGAACTCGTTCCAAGAAGACGGGGGATCCAGCACTTCGACGAGGTGATTCAATTGCATTCCTGGACGACGATTGTGTAGCAAGGATGGGTTTTCGGCGTAGTCGAGGGCGGCGAACTTTTCTTCGTATAACTTCTTGTAGGAATCGAGGAATTCCCTTGTTATCGTTTCAACTTCTGGGAAGATGTATTCAATTTTTTCTTTTTTACACCTCATATTATTATTATTATTATTATTATTATTATTATTA
>SNQN01005392.1:0-22752 GCA_008642245.1 Bassia scoparia | reverse complement strand
CCTACGTTGATCAAACCTCTTCCCTTGATCCTCTATAATCCTTTGATTTTGCTCGTTGAGGTCTCCTGTCCAGCTCTTCATTTGATCTTATCATGGCTGACTGCTTCTAGTACAATTGGACCAGAATTGAATGCAACAAAAGAAATTCAGATAATACGATGAATTTCCAGTGAAAAACTTCCTCAAATAGTTGTTATGCATCAAATAAAGGAAAAGAATGAAATAGTTGCTCTTGATACCAATGATAAGAGGAGAAATTCTCAACCTTAATGAGCTGATGGATGAAGAACAAATCACAGAATAGCAAGAAGAAGAGAAGAATTAGAGAGAGATAGTACCAGAGAATGAGAGGAGATCGAGATATGACAATTCTTATATTAATTTCTGAATTGAATGATGTTACAGGAACTGATTTGCTTTTTAAGTAGCTAAAAATAGTAAAACAATAACAGAAATCAGTTACACTTAACAGAAACTAGAATAAACAATTTCCCGCCAAAAAATTGTTATACATGCAAGTTGCCTGTTAGTATTGACGATCCTCTGAAGCCGGAGCGTTTATTTAAACATAAGGCGCCTCGACCAAGAGCGACAAACATGTTCTTCCTCCCGCATTATATTTTCTTTGCCTGGTCTCTGCAACAACACACTCTTCTCATTTGTTACCGATTTTGTCTCCCGACTGCTCTCGTGCTTCGCTACCTAACAATTTTACCGGTAAACTTTTACTTACAAAACATTTAGATGTATGAAACAATCCTGTATCACTCTCTTTAGCCTAGATCTATAGCACAAGTGTCTGTCCCCTTACTCGGCTTGCAAGAGGAATCTATGAACTGTAACCTCCGTACCCCTACGTGCTTCCGGATGATAATTTTTTTTTTTTTTTTTTCATTTGGGATTCTTCTTCATTTGCGCCCTATCCATTCTTTCACAGTAATATTGCACCACTATATCACACATCACAGACACCCACACCGAAGCGCTCTGACATGCCCCAACAGCTCAGCTATCACAGCCAGGCCCAAATAAATATATTAGCTTTTTGAGATCGTGTATGTCTAAGGACTACTCTAACGTTGGGTACCTCGGTCTCTCTATTCGTTCTTAGATCCTATTTTTTCTGCAACGAGTGAGTTATTACTTTCCTTCTGACCGTCGTTCTACATTACGCTGTATCTGAGCCTCACTTTGGTCTTACCGACAACTATACACAAGGGTTACCTCCGGCACCCCCATCCGCCTTCGTACCCTTTACTTATTCTGAGTTGCATCTCTCGAGCGCTCGGGTCAGGAGTGTTAGTGCCCTCTTCGGAGAAGTTCCATCATAACTCAGATCTTGGCTGCTAATATCTTTCAATCCGTATAAGCAATACAATTCGCGCGTTTTTGCCTGCTCTCCGTGCTGGGCATAGCACACCCAGAAATAGTTCCATACCAACCAAAGGCTACAATTGTTTTGTAGCAAGGTGGGTTACTTTCCGGCGATAAGTCGAGGCGCGGAACTTTTTTCGATAACTTCTTGTAGGAAATCCATAATTCTTGTTATCGTTTCAAACTTTGGAAGATGTATTAATTGTTCTTTTTCTAAAGCCTATATTAATTTATATAATTTATTATTCTTTATAATATTATTATATTAATATATATATTATTATTATAATTATTATATTATATTTTATATTATATTATTATAATTATTATTTATTATTACCCTTCCTTAATTATTTTTTATTTATTTATTCCATTATTATATTGTTACTTATTATGATTATATTATTATATATATATATTATATCTATTTATTAACTATTATTTATCTATTATTTATATTATTATTAATTATACTATTATTATATGATTGATGGTTACGAGAATAAGGAGATCGGAGAGTATACAAGATACTAGAAGTGAATGAAGAGAAGAGAAACTTGAATATGAATGAAGATGAATAATGAATGAATGATGAATGATGATGAATGAATAATGAATGAATATATGAATGAATGAATGGCAAGCAATAGTCTAATATAGTATAATATATATATATTTTAGGCCGTGATTCAGTAATGATTTGTTGCATTAGATGTTATATAGATTTATAATTTTAACCAAATACTGTCGAATCTATTTCACTAGATTTTGTTAAAGTTATGTTGTTTGTTTATCCTTTTGTATGTATATATCTTATTTCACATCTCAACTTTTATCTAAATCAATGGTTGATATTTAACGAGAAAGAGGAATGGATTTGACTTTAAAAAATTTGGTTTGATCCTCTAGCATTTTAGATTAACTCTACAAATTAACTTAGTGTAATATTTATTTATTTATTTTGTAATTTTTCATCAAAACACTTCCTTAATTTTATAATTCTTTTCACAACAATCAATACAAACCCTTGATGCATACTACTCCCTCTGTTCCACTAAATTCCTACCACTTCTACTTTACAAATGAAATATCTTTAATTATACATGAGTAAAATTATAAAAATTGGATTTTAATAAACTACTTGTTAATAYAATTCTAACAAGACCACACTTGACTATATTCATTCTTACATATTGACGAGAATTTAAAAAAATCTTACTATTAATGAATAGTTCTCACTATTCATTATGGCATGAATTTAGTGGAATGGAGGGAGTATATTGTAGAGTAATAGAGTTTGGTAAAAGTCTAGATGATTCATCAAGCTCGAATATTTGTCCATAACCGATTTATCTTTAAGACCTTTTAAAAATAAGTACCGTATCTATGTAAAGATGAAGTGGTTTCTTTTGTAAGGCTTGTTGTAATCTTGACTAAATCAATGGGGAGGAAAAATAAAAAATAAAATGATTTACAATTTCTTCTCTTAGCATGTAATATGAAATTATAATCAAACCAAATAATTATTGCATAAGTTTGCTAGTGCCAAATAATTCGTCTCAATTATTGCAACTTATATGAACATAAAACCTAATATGGACAGGTTAGGTTAATGGTATGAAATTAAATTCGACAGAGTATCATTGTCCTTAATGTATTTAACACTTTGTACAATTATAATCTTAGCTTGTAGAATTATGATTGTTCTGAATTGCATATGTAATTCTACAACATTGTAAATTTGTAAGGACATTGTGTTTTCGACAAAAGTCGTGTCTAAATGTATACCAAGTATTAAATTAATTGTCTGAAAAACAGAAGTTTAACCTACGTAATTACTCCCTCTGTTCCATGAAAATTCTGCTAGTTACTATTCATACGCTTCCCAATGCATGTTTTGTATCGTTTATATCTTTAGTTACGAATTTGAGAAAATTATAGCAATTGAATATCAGTAATCTATTCATTAATACGAATCAAACAAGACCTCACATGACTATATTTATAAGGGAAATTCCAACTTATACCATTCAGTTCTTGCCTAGTCCAAGTTATACCATTAAATTATTTTTAATCCAAGCTTTACCATTAAAATTAGTCTCTAATTGATCCTGTGACACTCAAAGCTTTTTGTCGTTAAGTAGGCTGTTAATTGCTGTTTTGTAGGGGTTAAAAAAGTAATGTTGTACTGTAATTAAAAACCTAGTCATTAATTACTCACCCACTATTTACTTCTTACAGTAATTTCATTCTTTTTTGAAAAGCTTTTCAACTTCTCTGCCATCATCGTTCCTTTGAATGCCAATTCCTCCATTGTTTGGCATTTTTGTTAGCTGAGCTACTATTGACAATGGCATTTGACAGTAACCAAGGCATTAGTGTCACTGGTTTGGGTGTTTTCCAAATTACAGAAAACTAATCTTTGTATGGCACTTCGAATTATGGTGCATTAGTGTCAATGAAACATGTTCAAGAACTGCTGCTGAGCACCGAAGGTGATGCTAAAACAAGCTCCAGTTGTTGTTCCTTTAATTTGGTTTCCTTTGTTTCACAATATTATCTATCAATGCAATGTGCTTTTGTGTGTATTAACAAATTACAGAAATAAATTCCCAATGTTTGAGCTGAATTTGTATTGGAATTGAGATTGTATGGACTACGAATTAAACTGTGCTTGCAAAAATAAACCACATAACCATTTTCACTAACAAAACAAAAACTTACAGTAACATAAATTTACAGAAAAAATAGTAATTTCATTTCATAGATAATAATCAGAGTACATAAAATGATTTCAATTGGGCATTACATTAAACTATCCCCAAATTGATTGCCAACAAATCAAAAATTTGACATCAAGGCACAATTAACAATAGCAAAATTAAGAAACAAATGAAAAAATACCCCAATTTAATACACCTATCAAATCCCTAATTTCGTGCAATATCATGAAATCTTCGCGAACCAGATTGCGCGAATCGAAAGAGAGAAGGTGATCGCGAGCCTTCGACTTGCAATTGCGCGAATGTGAACGAGGAAGAGTGATGCGAGCTTTCGACTTGCCATTGAATGAGAAGAACGACAAGGGGGACAAGGAAGAAGATATGAGCAATTCAAATTGAGAAACGAAAAAAGGGGACAGATGAAAAGAAGATGCATGCAAGCATGAACTTGAAAGAAGCACGACAAAAGGGGATAGAGGAATTAGAACTTAGATTAGCAATTAACTGCCTACTTAACGACAACAAGGTTTTGAGTGTCACAGGATCAATTAGAGACTATTTTAATGGTAAAGTTTGAGATTAAAAACAAATTAATGAGGGTATAAACTTGGACTAGGCAAGAACTGAATGGTAATAAGTTGGAATTCCCTATTGTATAACTATACATTGATAATTATTTATAAGATTATCTTCATTCATCTGTGATTAGTGAAATAAACTGAAGTGCATGAACTTCATGGAAACGGATGGAGTATATATGAATTATTGCATTAGTTAAATAACCTTAACATTATTATTGCATTAGTTTAACTTGATGGCAATTGAAACAATTCTTCACAATTGCCGATGATTGAGGTTTGAGAATATAATATATTACTCTACCAAATATGAACATAAAACCTAAAATTTCAAGGTGCACAAATTCTTCATATTGTACTATTAATCCCTTTTTATTATATTTATTTATTATTATTATTATTATTTTATTATTATTATTATTATTATTATTTTATATTATTATTATTATTATTATTTTTATTTATTATTATTATTATTATTATTATTATTATTATTATATGAATTTTTACAAACTTACCCTTCACAAAACTATTTTAAGCGATTGCATTCTTCTAAATAATACTTCATAATCCTTTAAAATAAATACTTCGTGGCCACACACATTTTACAAGGTTAATATTGAGATTGAATTAGATGAATTTCATGCATAATGAAGATATAATAGTTTTTCTATTAGATTTAATTTAATATTATGGTGATTATTTTTGTCAATATAATAAGAGCATCTACAATGGTGAGTTATGATCCTTGTAGTTTTGTTTGTCACATCACAATTATTTCAAGCTAATACAACAATTTCAAACTACAATCGTCCATGATAACAAGTTATTATAACCTTTATTGTTTAAAAAGTATCACAAATTTTATTTTTACTTCTTTTTATTTAATAAAAGGGAGAGGAAAAGGTGAAAAATTAAACGTATGAGCCCTTAACCTTGTAACTCAATCCAATAAAGCTACTAGTTTTTTCAAGCTACAACCTATTTTGCTCCACAGTGATTGAACTAGCTAGTAAATTGAAATTTTTGCATATTTACAAGCAAGTCATTCCTATATATCAACGATTGTGGATGCAATGCTCTAATAATGCATCTCATCACTAAGGCTTATTATTAAGATTATTAAGTTTAGGGTATTGATTATTAGGGTTCATTTAATTTTTTGATCGTATTATTATTGGAAAAGGGAAAATTTTTCTCTATTCATGGTTTTCTCCGTGCAACAAACTAAGCCAAACCAATTAAAAGAACTAAGTACTACAAAAATTAATGACATAAACTTCAATCTTGCAATACGAACTTTTCAATATAGTTGTGTATGAAGGAGACTAGTGTATGGATTTTTTGAAGTCGAAAATACTAACTTGAAATTAAAACTTAGAAAGAAAAACATTTCTCATATGCCAAATAGAAGAACATTTCACTAACATTCAACATCATATATATCATCATCACCTTCCTCCCATTAAGCACACACAATTGATTTATTATATATTAGGAGAGTCACATACTAATAATTAATTACGTTTTATGCATGTGATTACTGCTGATTAGCCGTCCCTTGATGGGATATGGTAGCAAACAAAACTAATGCATTCCTCCATCCAGATATTGCATGAAGGACACAATATATTTTGAGGATTAGTATGAGCTTGATTGACAACCATGGTTGGGAAGTCGTGACGAGTCGGAGGGTTCAGAGCTTGATTGACAACCTTTTTTTCAAGCATCCGAATATAACCAGTAAATGGGACCGTCCTAAACGAGGTAGCTTAGATTTGTCAACACAAGTTTTCCATCGCGAACTGCCACCCTGCCATTATTGTGAACAAGACCCCAGCCTACATTGGATTTATCGGAGTTAAGCAATCTTTGGACAATATCTGTTTCGATATAATTAAAATGACCCGTGCGTGTCGTTGAGTATATGATGCTATCGATTCTTTTCCAAAACATCCATACATAAAATTGGTCCGACAGGCAATGGCTTAACCTCTCTTGGTTCACAATATCAATCAATTTTTCATAGTAACTTCTCCCCACAAACACCGTCCTTATTCCGTGTTGTAGTTCACTTTCAACTTCATGCATCATTCTTGCGATGCTTCTGATCCATTTGATATCTTCACCTCCATACAAAAAAAATCGACCTCTCTGCACATTCAGCCATATTTAAAAGTATAAAACTACATATTTAAAAAATGTTCGTTGAGACGAAACAAACAACAAGATCTATCCACGTGCCTATGTTTTAATATGTATATATATAGGAAAAAAAACAAGCTCAAACTTAGAAAGTGAACAATATTAATTTAGCAAATTTAGCATCTAAAGTGAATCGGAAAGAGTATTATTTCTTAGTCAATCTATCAAATTTTAGTTATTTATTTACTATTAGATGTTTGATCGAAAGTAGTCAATAGTTTATATGGGTACGGTTACTTGTTGAATTATTCACCATTATTTAACTTGCTTTTATTGGCCTTTATCTACCAAGGATAGATGAGAGAGCATAACTTACCAAATTATTAAATATTTTATCCCAGCCACGAGTTAGTAGATCCCATAAGGGTGGTCTTGGAGACTTTGAGAAAAACTTATCCCATAGGTTCTTTTCATCCTCGCTTGTGAAAGGAAAAGCTCGGACTCCCCAACTATAAAATAACTGGATGGCATTATGGTTTACAACTTTGCCTCGAACATCCAATACAACAATCATTGGCTCATCTTTCTTGTATTTCCAGTCATCCTTTATCAACTTTTTCACTTCATTGCTTATTCTTGATGGATCGCTAACAGAGTACCAACCCTTGAATTCTTTTCTCCATTCACATCTTTCAGGAGTTTGGTATGACCAACCAGGTAGTGCCACTCCATAAAAGGCTTCGACATTTTGGATGTCTCTAAGGCCTTTGTTTTTTGTGCATCAACTATTGGCATCCAGACTATCATGCATTCAGCTTTTTTTTCATTTTTTGTATCAAAGCTGTCGACAAACTCATTCAACTTGGTTTCATTGACCTCTAGTGCAATGTGTTCTAATCCTGATATGAATAGTAACACATGTTCTCCTTTCAACTCGTTGAGATCAACCTGGTATATTATCATATTATTAACAAAGATGCATATGCCTTTGTATTACTATTAGGTACATCAGATGCACAATAASTTTACTATGCATCAAATTATAGTGACTCTTTTGGTTAATATAGTAACCCTTTTTATCAATATAGTGACCCTTATTATTTATCACTATATTGATGTAAAGTGAAATGAGTCATTATATTGATATAAAGGGTCACTATATTGACATAAAGAGTCACTATATGCTTGATGCACAATAAATTTATTGTGCATCTGATGCATAGAATACCTTCTGTATTCCATTAGTATAAAACTAGATAATTTCCTAATATAAAACTAACCACAACATAATTTCTAGTTTGAAATTTTTATTTTATTTTTTGCATTTTGGATATCCACGTAAGTATTTTATCATATGAAACAACATTTCTTCTAATGAAATTGACTAATACATCATTAAAAGATTTAGCAATTTCAGGTAAGTAATGAAATACGAAGTATATTTTAATGACAAGAACCAATAATTAACATACCTTTCTCTTACGTAAACAATCGTACAAAGGTAGCGTATCGTTATCAAGTGATGATGGGATAAGGGCATTCAAAACTTTCATGTTGTCTTCATGATTTTCATGCTCCATAATTTCCTGAATTTTATTATAAGCTCTTATGTCTACATCTTCCTCTACACCACATAACAATTTATTAGATACTTGCATTGATATTAATATTAGCATCAGATACATATATAACTAATGTGTACGGATCTGTGTACCATTAAYTAATAGAAGAATGCTAAATTCACTCTCAGCTCATTTCTCACTCACATATTAGGATATGATAAAACTATGCGATGATAAGAACTATGTGAGGATATGCTAAATCAAATATGCAGAACTACTTAAAAATGAGAGTGATGAAAAAAGTAAGGCCCATTCAATATTTTTTTTTKAAAGGGGTAAGAAATAATTGAATTGCGCCAAATCAAAAATACAACCTAGCAAAAGGTAGCTAACCATCACTAAGTACAGCAAACACAAACAACAGCCAACACAAAACAGAAAAAAAGCACAAACAGAACAGGAAAGCTAAAAGCAGCCAAGGAAACTGCAACTAAGTAGAAAAAGAAAAATAGTCGAATTCAAGCTCGAAGAGAAGCTAGTCTTTGCAGAAATGCACAGAATGCGCATGATAAATTGTGCACAAATTCTCGCACGACTCTAGCAGGAGACAGCACCTACCATTCCAAACTGCTTTCATTTCTTGAGTCCAAACTGTGTAAATCAAACCCGAATAAACACCTTGAACTATCCGCTCTTAACTCTCCCAAATTTGAAGCAGACTAGCATTTACAACCTCCAGCTCTGAAATAATATCAAGATAAATGCAGATGAAGCAACTGACAACATCTTTGTGGTACACCACACTCAAAAACAATGCTTCAACCTTCTCATCTGCTATAACAGTAAAGGTAGAGAGAACTTGACCTAATCCTAGATTGAATAAATGACTTCGGACCCTAAGCCTTTCCACATGGCAACCAACAGATAAATGTGCCTATGGATCACAAGTCTATTCTCAGACCAATAGCCCAAAACACTAGAGAATACTAGAATTAGGTTGAACTCAGATAATCCACACAGAGTAATATAGTATATACCTGACCTATCCTCATCGCCAATTTATTACCAAAAACCAGCATTGAAAATATCTTTGCCTTCCAAATTGTTTCCGTTCCAAGAGACAGTACAGAGTTTTAACCTCATTCGAAGTTTTGCCTTTGAGATCAACATGAGTCCACCCAACATATCCGTAGGTCTATCTTATGTGAGCATATATTCCATAACAATTCCCAGGACAGCTTAATTCCACAAAGTATATCATATTTGAACACCCAACCTCCTTGCTTCTTGTCTAACAAATGAATGTCCAGGCTATTAGACTTTAGCTAAGTAGCTTACCTTCCCAATAACGTTCCTACATATACTCCATAATATCCTGAAGGATCTCTAGGTAAAATAATATGCCCAATAAGAATGAATTGTAACAACACCACTATTCACTAAAACACGTTCTAGTTGAATAACTCAAGACCTAAACCCCCCCCCCCACCCAGCCTCCGAGTATTTTATCACCAAAATTAAGGCAACGCCACTCCAATTCTTAGAAAAACAGCAACCCAAAATACTTAAGCAAAACCTTCCAAAACCCAGAGAAGCCAAAAATCATGCTAATCCGGAAAACATTGCAAAAAATATAGTACCTGTGCAGCTATTAGCAATAACATGAATAACTGTAAAGAGCCAAGCCCTGAGATCAGATCAATTTGAAACTTATCACCCTCTACAGCAAGACTAAATCAATTTTCGTTTAAAAAACCCCCCCCAACCAAAATATATTAAGCTCATACTACACACGTGAAAACAAATTAGAATGATCACCAAGTTAGCCAAACAACTGAAAATAATCCATCACAAACAAACACAAAGGAACAAGGGATCTCCTCGTCGAAACCTCTCTTCCCCTAAAAAACCCTGCAACTCTCATAACAAGCAAGAAAAGAATGAATACACAGCATTCACCAGGCAATAAACTAGGGAAATATAAGCAACCAGGATTCCTTGACAAAAGGCCACTTACGAATCATAACCTCTTGAAATCTATTTGAAACACTCTAACCAATATCTCCAACCAACCGAATAAATGTATATCAACAATCTGTCTCCTTGCAACAAACCAGTCTGATTTGGCCAAAATTAATAGAAGATTATCTATCTGACACCAAATCACCTTTAAATCTATAAAATGTTACAACATGCTATGTCAAATCCATACAGAAATGAAGTACTTAATAAGGATATTAAGTACAATTCACCTCCTTAATAAACTTCCTGAATGCAAAAACCGGATGTATAGCCTGAATCAATATGGACCACTACCACTCCACAAGAAAACTTTAAAAACTTGCTAATTAACGCCATCAGAGACCCGCAGCTTATCATGTAGAATAGAGTGGGCAGCCTTTTTTTATCTCCTCCTCTGCACTGGGGTAGACAGTAAACAGCATGGGTGTAGCGTGACTAATTCTGGGAACCCCACAATACAGTGAACAACAACTCCTCCCATTTATCATTCCCAAAGAGAATTGTATAAGATGACGAAAGATGTGCGCAAGCTACTGGCTTGATCATACAAGAATCCCATGCATTCCTGCACCCAATACCTATGATATACTTTAGCTTGATCTCTAGAAAAAGCCAGTTTTCATCACCTAGCTCCAACCACTTTAATTTAGCTCKTTGAGAGAGGGAAGCAAAATACTGACCCCTGACAGTGGAATAAAGATCCAAGAGCTCCTTCTCAGTCTGCCCCAAAGTGACAACATCCCGTTGTTGATGAAGTTGAACCTGCACATCATAAAGCTTYTGCYTGAGGRTGTAGTACTRAGTCTCAATAGCAGTAAAATACTTCTTGTGAAAGCCCTTCAAGTGACTCTTGACCCTCTTCAGTTTATGAACCAATTGGTACATTTTGGTACCCACAATAGGAGTACTCCAAGCCTTTTGAACCTCAGTCCTAAACTCTAGATGCTCACACCACATATTGGAGAATCGGAAAGGAATTCTCCTAAATTGATCCCCTTGAGACCATCCAATAATTGCAGGACAATGATCAAAATAACCTTCTGGATGATAATGAACAGAGGCCGCTTCAAAAGAAATCCTCCACTCTTCATTCCCTATAGTTCTATCAATTCGAGAATAGACTCGATGCTCCCATTCAATATTTGTTTATCATATTTAAGCAAAGTGTTATCATATCATCCTAAAAAAGTTTTATCATATTACACATTAAGTCGACGAGTGAGAAATGAAAACGAAAGTTTAGAGTGAATTGAAATTAACAATTCAATTATTAAGACGAAAATTAACAGTAAATGCATAGTAGGGACTAGGGAACATGTTTACGGATTGAGGACTGGTAAACGAAGTAACATTCTCGATAGATACCCATCATCACGTAACTCTTCCAACCTCTTAGACCATCGATGGGGTAGCTCTTTCAGTGCTAGAATCGCCTTGTCAAATCTAAACATCAATGAAAACGTACATAATTTTACTCTTAGTTTCATCTATTCAAAACAATACGACATACTAGTACAAAATTGGAATCACATGCTGATTTAAGAATATGCGTATGAATTGATTTAATCTTGCATAATAATCTAATCGTATCATCAAGTAATAACTTTAATTTCACTTACTTGTTTCCCATATAAGAGAATTTAATAATGCGGGATGTAGCTGCGRCCACGATAATTCTGATTATCCAATATACAACAATTATAAAGTGTGTTCGTTGAACCTTGACCATTGGATTCGTAGACATCATGTACGTTGTTGGTAGATTTTCAATCCCAACAAATTCTACTTTTTTTTAATTTTCAAATTCTTTATATTGGAAATCAAAGACAAACATAGGACTAATATAGAAGCTTTGATTAGAAATTGTATCACCTCAAGTGCTATATTCCCAGTAAATTCTTGAAATTGTTTCGGAAAAGTAACATGTAAAACACAAATTAATTAATATAAATTTTTAATTTATACACAAAATAAATAAATAAATAAATAAATAAATAAATAAATAATGTACACACTACACACGTACTTACATACCTGGGAAGATGACGCTTCATTAGAGGGAGTGACAGGATTAAGCATATGGTGAACAAAATTGAAAACAGACCTAGCACTAAGGTTGCCATGAATCGGCTTATGCAAATGATCAACTTGAGATAAAATCGAAGCAAGTTCAATTTGTTCTTGCTCGTCTTCAGGTTGCAAGAACGACGRCAGTTCCTTTATAGCGTCACGGAAGGGCAAGCATATTTCTTGTTCGACACTATTACTCGAAGATAATGTGGATGTCATGGCTGTTGCGTGCGTCGTGTATGCCAAAGGATTTGGGTTTGGTGGTATTTTGTCGCATTGTTGTTGGTAGTTACTAGTTCATGGTCCTTTAAGTAACATCCCATAAGATAAAGTAAAACTAACTTTTTTTTTGGAAGGAAAAGTAAAACTAACTTCACATATACTAAAGTAATGAATAAAAAAAGCCATTTGCAATCAACTTCAGATAGATATACTAAAGTGATAGGATTTAGATTCGGTAGAATTTTTAAATAACTCTACCATGTAAAGTTTAATCTCAACCATATAATTTTAAATCAAAGGTTTTAAATAATGTAGATTTTAGGAATGTAAATTATTAACCATTGATTTTTTAATCAATGGTTGTTAGTGCACAAACTCAACACGGTAGAGTTTTCTCCAACTCCACTGAATCTAAATCCCCAAAGTGATAAAGTCATATAAATCAAGTTAGAACAACTCTTTGCTTGCGTTGGAGTTAAATACTCCTTTCGTTCTATATTGTTTAGTGCACTATGCTTACTGTTTGTGGATTGGAAGAAACTAGGAAATAGATTAGAGTGAGTGTGTAAAAGGGGGAAAGGTAAAAAAAAAAAAAACAAAAATATATTGGGGTAATAGACCCCGATAGTGTTCCAAAATGGATCTTAGAGTTTTAGTTTAGAATAGGAGAAAAAAAGTCTTGTTCTCGAATATGTTTTTGACACGTGTCCAAAAACGTGTCTGACATACATGTTTCCTATCGGTGTCCGTATGTCCAAATATAAAATAAAAAATTGAACACGGATTTACGCATGTCCAACAAGTGTCCGTGTCCGACACGGGACACACGATTTGCCGGAGTAGTCCGGCTTTACAAAGGCGAATAGTTTTCCAAAAAGAGCAAAACACAATACAAACGACAACAAAAATCCAGATAATAAACTACTTTTTATAAAATGTTTATAATATAAAAAAAACAAAAAGAGTTTTTTTTTTTTTTTATCAAAGTAGTTTGTGGCATCTCAAAAAAACCTGAGAAAGTAACTAATAAGCCATTTAAAATACATCGAATACACAAAAGTAATCAAAGTAGTCCGATCAAGTTAGAATAATTGATTGCGTGTTTGGAGTTAAATATAAAGTTATAAGTCTGGCTTTCTCAGGTGGACTTCTTTTTAGCTTTGACTTTTTTCCTTTTTTGCAGTGAAATTTTTAAAGCTAAAAAAGGATTTGTTTGAGTTTCGTGTAAATTTATATCATGAATATATTCAATGATGATTTACAATAAATGCAAAATCAGTCTACCACAATATATACTACGGATATTAAAAAGGTTTCATTAATATTACTAACATTGTATATAGTAATGTGTGTGACTTTATTTAAACTTATTGTTACAATCTTATTTAAACACAATATACATACATAGACTGTATTGTTGTAGACTATTGTTTTATAAATAGTAAGATAAAAGATTTGCAAAAAGATAATCGAAATTATGTTATTGAATAATTAATGGACAAATTTTTAGTTTAGGATTTTATACTTTATCTTTTAAATTTCTAATTTTTACATTTATTTATAATTTTTAAGAATAGATCATATTTCCACATGATAACATCTTACTTTGCCAATTTCACGTGATACACTATTTTATAATTTATCCACGAATTACCATTGAATTACCTCTAATTGCTATAGTGAAACTTCTGTTAATTAACGAACGTTAACTTAATAAGTTATATACGGAGATTGAGGGATAACTCAAGTGACCCTTAGCAGCCAAAAAAAAACAATAAAAATTGATGGTTGGCAAGAGAACTACCATTGAGAATCTCTCAAAGTGGGAAATCTACATGAGAAATTTCTTAATAGTAAAGGGGTTGATATAAATATAACAACAGAATAAGATTCAAAACAAACACAAGCATATGATTAAGCAAGTCTAAGTGCATTGGGTGCACAACAAATTTATGCCATCATATTAGAGTGACCCTTTTGTTAATATAGTATCATTTTGATCAATATAGTGACTCTATGATTTATCTCAATATTGATGTAAATGAATAAAATGGTTACTACTCGTCAAAAAATATTATATGGATTACTATATAAACTAAAAGGGTCACTATATGCAGGAGCGAAGGGAGGGTGCCAGCAGGAAACAAGGCCCTCGTGGCCCACAAAATTAACAGCTAAATTTCGATAGGCTCATATGAAAAGAAAAAAATGAAAGAGTTGCAAGGATAACAGCATTACAACAGGCTTATAAGCCTTTATAGGACTTTTTTTACACGATAAGGTACACGGTGAATCCACACAGATCCATCTTAGAAATTCTGCATAGGAGGCGAAGGATAAGTACCCAACATAATGTCGGGGTGAGGTTCAACCCCGGCATGCCCGGAGAAGGTGGAAGCTTACCACCAAGCACCCACTTCCTCATACTTTTATAGGAAATAGTGGCACACGACGCGCGCATGCGCGCCGTGTTCCACGTGGTAATACTTTAAAAAGCATGCATTACCTTATGTATTAATTTGTAATATCTTATTTTAAAATTGAATATATTGATTTGATACCAAATTAGTTGCGATTTATATTCTGAAAATTGAATACATGTACATTGCGCGTCCACTTTATTATATTTCGTTGGACGTATTTAGTTTGGAAATGAAAATAATTATAAATTAACGACATATTAAAACATATTGCTTGGAACGCATAATGTAAGCAGCGGTGTAAGTAATGGTAAAAGAACAACTTTGAGCATGATGAATAAATCTTTTAATTAGTTATTTTATTACTATACGAATTTCAAAGCGAAATTATAGTGAATCAATTTGTGAGAAATGAACGAGAACTTCTATCTTTATTATGCCGACTGGAAATAGTATTCTATATTGATCTAAAGTGCTCGAATTTGCAGCATTTAACATGAATGACTCCATAAAGATAGTATTGTTCCACTCGAGATATTTCTCATTTGTCACTTGGATTGTTTCGTGTCAGCCGTCTTTGTGTGTTTTTTCCCCTTAATCTCGAAGTCATCTCATTTACACTTATTTCTATTTTACTTTTGGGGTACCATAAGATCATTGTTTGGTTGTGTCCCCCCCTTCCCCTTCTTATATAGACACTATAAACATATTCACAGTTATTACTTTCGAATGTATAAGCTATTATTTACCTTCTTCAGAGTATTTAGAATCTCGCAATCCTACCATTTTTTAATATCAACCTTTCTTCTCCCTCCCCACTTTCATTCATGCTATCATTCCTACCCTAACATTGTAATAATTAATAATACGTCAAATTAAAAATCAATAGAACATACTATGCTCCATGAATAAGTACCAATGATTTCTTACAACCAATTGATAATCTAATTAATATGCAATCATAGTCTATATTATGGAGTCGTGCCTATAAAAAATTAAAGCAACATCCTAAAAATCATAGGACGTCCAATCATCACGAACTTCGTCTAGAGTTCTAAATTTGATTAGGAGCGACAATCATCATGAACTTAGTCACTTTCAATAAATTATATCCAATTAAACATTGATGATAAATGTCAACTCGATCTAGCAAAAACAAACAATATATAGACAATTAAATAGAGGATTGAGATTAAATCATAACCTATAATACATATTAACGTTCAACATAACCATATATAAAGATATACTCAATTATAATAATCAATGAAATTAAAGAAAAAAGGTTAAGTGGAGATTGATAAAAATAAATAAAAGTTGCTTAATTACAATGGTTAATCGGAAAACAATGGCAATATTGTAATAAAAATTGTCCCTGAAGGGGTATTACGGTAAATACCATTTGGGCAAAAGATGAAACTCCCACATTATAGAGGAGAAGGGGATCCAAAAGCAAAGTTAAGCTCCTAATCCTACTAACTACTCCCTCCCACAAGGCAAAAATTTGTTAAAAAAATTCCCCTAAACTCTATACAAAAAAAAGTCTTAAATTGAAAAGCATAAATATTAAAGTCCGTAATATGATCAAGTCCAGTTGGGGGTGCATGGTTCGCAGCGCAATATACYAAAAGGGATGAAACAGTCATAAACCTTGATGAAGGAAATGAAGATGAAGATGAATGAGAAAGAGAAAGTTGGTGAAGATGAATGACAAGAGAAGTTGCAAAAGGAAAAGAAAAAGGGAAATAATATAAGCAACTAATGGCATATTGTAATAATAGTGTCCTGAAGGGGTATTACGGTAAATACTATTTGGGCAAAAGATGAAACTTCCACATTATAGAGGAGAAGGGGATACAAAGCCTAAAGTTTAGCCTTGATAAAGTTGACCGTCTGACGCTATAAATTATTCCCTTCGTCACTTATTACTTGCTACATTGCTTGTAGCACAATTGCCAATAAATTTTACAAGTGTAGAGTGGAGATTAGTAAAAGTAGGTGCATTTATTAAGATAATGAAAAAATAAGGGTAAAATGGGTAGAGTTGTATAGAAAAATGACAAAARTAATGATAAAAAAAGAGATAATATATATAGGACCCACATACTCTAATAAGAAATGTAGCAAGTAATTTGAGTTATTCAAATAAGAAAAATGTAGCAAGTAAAAAAAGACGGAGGAAGTAATAAAAATGTAAAAAAAAAATCATGTTATTTTGAAAGACAATAAAGAAATAACAAAGTGATACTACGATTTATGATGTCAGCTTTTTGTATACAGTATATAAATGCATTTGATGTCAACCTCAATTATATTTCTTTCGTTTTTTTACTCGCAATTTTTGTTTTGACACGCTTTTTAAGGAAGAAATTTAGGTGTGTTAACGCTGTCTCTTATACACATCTAGATGTGTATAAGAGACAGAAAGTCACCTACATCTACATAAGCTACACACTAGCTCACAAGACTTGTGTACCCATGCAATTAATGCATGCATGGGACGGTGGTATTCACCAACTTTGTTTTTGCTGCATTCTAACAAAACTAATTTTCAAGGGTATTGTACTTATTCAAAATGAGAATTTATACAAATATTATTCTTAAATTATTTCAAGATCGGTATTTTCTTTTATAATTAAGCAATTGAAGGGGATCATTTTTTTCACTATATAAGGAAGAGATAAAATTGTTGATTTTTTTAGTTACACCTAAAATATATGGAGTAGATATTGTTGATTTTATTTAGTGACCGAGAGAGTATCATTTTTTAAATTTAATTTTATTAATGTTATTATAGTAATATTTTTCCAAAACTCCATTGACTAAGTTGCTGAAGAATGCATGGATTGAATTTGAATGTATACTAGAAATTTGCCAACTACTTAAGGAAGCTAGGCTAAAAAAGCGCCTTTTCTATCTTCCACCTTCCATTTATATACATACAGTGTTAATACTGAATTTGTGTGAACATAAGAATGGCAGAAGCAAAAATCATAAACGATTATTATGCTAAACTACAAAAGAAAGCGTCCAACAATGATGAAAAAGACAGACTGAGTTCACTTCCCGACGCCATTCTTATTTACATTCTCTCACGCATCTCCGTCAAATCAGCCGTCTCAACCTAAGCCTTGTCCCACTACGGACCCCACCGCCGGACCACCGTCACTTGCCTTTATTTCGACATCAACGGCACAATCAAACACCCCGGCACAATCGACCACATTCTGCGTCAAATAACTACTCCAAAAATAGACGCTTTTTCTCTCGACGTTTCGGTTATATCCAATGCTCCGGAACCTGCTGAACTCGAGTCATGGCTCCTTACCATCACTCGCCTCAATATGTCGCAAATTTGCTTGGACGCTGGACGAATTCGCAATTGATGCACCTAATTTAACCGAACTACATACTTCCTCCGTATCAAATTAAACGCAACAAATTAAATTTCACGTATTTCGAAGTTGAGATTTAACAATGCAAATGAGCAAAATAATAAAAATAATTTTAACACAATAAAGTCATAATTAAGACAATCAACCAATTACTCAACCAAGCAACCCAAATTATCACACAACAAATAACCAAATAAAAATCAGCAATAAAGCGGTACCAAAACAGCAAAAAAACAGTACCAATTGAGCAATTAAACAAGCGAAAATAATCACAAATAACACACGCAAGTTATACGTGGAAAACCCCTTCGATGTGAAGGATAAAAACCACGGACCTCTTGTGGAGTCCACCCTAACTTCTCTTATTGATAAATTGAGGGAAAAAGAACCTCAAAACAGTATACAAAGGTTTATACACCCACCAACAACAACCAAGAACAATAAGAGATGAATTAGAGAACAAAAGGTGTAGAAATCACCAAAAACTGCAGGTNATATCCTAGGTTACTACGTTACCTGAGCAATATATTAAATTCGTCTCGTAATTCTCGCAACTCTTGCTATTATTTGTGAGAGGTAAAATAGTATTACGAGAATTGCGAGACGGAGGGAGTAAATAAAAACATTGGCTATTGATTAAAGTTATTACTTTTCCTATAACAAAATAAACTCAACAATTGTACTTTTGACATTAATGCATTATTCATACTTTTTACTTAAAACATATTTTGTGACATAAGAAAAAATACAATCACTTGGGGTCTCATTAAATTTGCTCCAACAATTCATACAATTTATCACATTTTTTCTTTACTTTAATTTGTTTTAGTTCTTTGTACTTTGACTTGATTTTTCTAATATATTCCTCGTTATATTTTGTGATTTTGCAATTGATCTTTTATAATAGATTTTARTTTTATTTTACATTTTTCTTAATTTTGTTAAACTTTTGATTGATGACCCAATGGCTAAATATTAGATATTTTACAAAAAAAAAATTAGATTTCTTTATTTCACATATACTTAGTATTAGTGTTGGTAACACTTCAAAAAAATTCAAAGTCATTTTCATATATTCATGAATTCGGCCCCCTTTAACATTTTTTTCTGGCTCCGCCTCTGACTATATGCTTGGTGCATAATAAAATTATTGTGCATTTGATGCATACAAGAACTTTTGTTCACAAATTAATTAATTGAAATTTGGGAATTGGAGAAACGTTATACATCAATCCATATTAAGGTTCAACTTAACCCTAGAATTGAAAACTACTCGCTCATAATATCCTTTTTTTTTTGTTTTTTCATTAGTGTCCGATCTTTTTGAAAATTCTAACATGTGCCCCTCAAGTTTAGTTTATTAATAAGTAGTTATAATAACCCTCAATTCTAGTTAGTTAGTGAGGTCACGATGTACGTACGGGTTGATTGGAGGGGAGCCTAAACAATCCAGTTGATTGATTAGGGGGGAAAATCTACTAAAATATGTAGTGGTGGTGGTTCAACCACATTACCCTAAATCTCCCCTTGAAAAAAACCATTCTACCCCTCTATTTAACTTAAATTACTGAAAAATGTCATTGGATTTGCAAATCTAGTGGATTGATTAGGAATTACCGATTGATGTCGTGTTGGGGTGGTTTGTGGTGGTTAATACGGAGTTGARTGGCCAAAATCCAAAAGTGAGTAGTGATTCGTAAAAAAAATTGAAAATAAGAAAGCGTCCAACGATAAATTGAGTTCACTTCCCGACGCCATTCTTATCGACATTCTCTCACGCATGTCCTTCATATTAGTCGTCTCAACCTCAACCTTGTCCCACCGTTGGCGCCACCGCTGGACCATCAGTCACCTCAATGTGTCGCAAATTTGCTTCGACGCTGGACGCCACTACTTGTTCGATGCATTCAGAGGTATGGTCGAATCGATATTCTGTTTCTGTCTCTTATACACATCTAGATGTGTATAAGAGACAGGTGCCATTCCTTGGGGATTCGATTGAGCTCGAGCACGATGCCATTCGATGTGAGCTCTATACAAATCCAGTTTAGCCTGGTTATGCATAATCTTAATCATCAATTCTTTCTTGATACGCGAACACGGACGCTTCCGATTATGATTATCGACGCAAAACTTAATGGAACTTACAGCGTCGCGCCGAACGGCAAGGGGAGCGGAAGCGACGGTGTTGATTATGTAGTCTCCGTCAAAATATTCCGACGCTCTCTTGTAAACGTCATCCGGCAAAAACCCTTTAAAGCAGCAATTTGCGTTGCATGGCGTGTTCCGTCGCCTGCAGGGACAGTCGTCGTGTCTCTCTGCTTCACTTCCACTGCTAACAGCAGGTTGCTTCCCTTTATCTCGGTTCATATTGCAATTGGAGGTCACAACTTGAAAACGATTATTGAAGAAAGAAATGGAAGAAGGGGGAAATGAAAGAGAGATCGAGCTTTATTTAACGGAAAGAGGAGAGTGAAAATGGAAATATTAACGTAGATGAATTGAAGCTTGTTGTGTTGTGGTGTTGGTAATGGTAATTTCCTGTTGTTCATATGATATTTGTACTACGATAAGCTTAATTTCAGAAATATTTAATATATTTCGTGTTTTGATTTTGGCATAAGCAAGTGAAATGATTCAGAGAGATTAACTGGAAGGGTATTAGGTAGTTATGTTTTGGCGGGAAAATCAGTTAAGGTTGTAACTGATTTTGTAACAACCTAAACTAGTTTTTACTATATTACTGACCTGTTGTAATGAGATTCAATCATGTATCAATAATAACAAACTCTCATTCTTCTTCTTACTTCTGTTTCTCACTCTCCTATTTCTTTTCTGCTTCTTTTTGTTCTGTTGAGGCCGTTGAGCTCAACAGCTCCAAATTAGTATTCTCAATTGTAGTGGCGTATCCAGGAATTCGAAACAGTGGGTTCGGAATAGCGTTTAAAAATAAAAAATAAATTTCGGATTAGAACGGGTAATTTTGAAATTTTAAAATCCGCTGCATAAGTTCAAATTTGGATTACAACGGGCATTCAAATACCTTAAAATACGTTAAATAAGTTCAAATTCGAATTACAATAAGCATTCAAATACCCTACAATACAAATTAAAACATAAGTTCATTATTTAAAACAAAAAAATATCAATTACAGTTATTAATTCAATCAATTATTTAATTCAATTATATATTAAGTTATGAATCATATGGATTAAGTTATTAATTCAATCAACTATTACAAAGAAAATATCAATTAACTATTACAATTTACAAGCAGTACTCAATTAACAACTCAATAACAATAACTCAATCTCATTCACTGATTCACATATTAACAAAATATGAAAATAGTTCATAAAAAATCAATCAATTAAAATGGAATAACCCAATTCAATTAAACTAACTAACAATCATTAAACTGAAATAACCAAATAATTGCAAAACTGTTGAACCAATATCTTGAAAAACTTAACAATTAAACTCAAAAAATAAATCGAAATGCACATACCTGAAACTGAAACAAGCAATCGCCAATGCGTCGCCGTGGAGTCAGTACCGTCGCCGAGTGGAGCCTCATTTTGGTGTTTAGAGAAAATTAGGTTTTGGGGAGTTTTGGAATGTGAAATCAGATAGTTCTGGTTAAATTTGTAATGTTTTGGAGCACTAGAGGAATGAATTCCAAAAAAAAGCATGCAAAAGAGTTGCAGGAAATCGATCCACTGACCTTAGTGGAAATGGATTATGCATGCTCAAGTGAGAACATCTTAAGCCATGCAAATTTTGTTGTTTTAGTGAACGCATTTTACTTTTATTCTGATTTTATTTTATTTTTATTTTTATAAAAAAAACTGATCATTTTTTTCTGAAAAATCTGTGTTCAAATGAACCCACTTGAACCCAGTGTCATCGCCAGTCAATTGAAGCCTGTTCATTTTTCTGTGTTTGTGTGCAATTGTAAAACCTTTTTTTCTGAACTATAGGATGGACTGTTAGTATTGCAATGATTCTGTATTTGTCTACTTTGATTTCGAAAATTGACGTCCACCGATTGGTTGAAACGAAAACGCTAGCTGCATGACATATCGGCTTTTTGTATTACTAATAATCCGCCCAAATATTTGTCATAATTCCAAAAGCCTTTGCTATATCACACTTGTTTCGTAATCGTATCCGTTTTTTACGATATGGATCGCTAAATTTGTGAGCCCAACGATCGAATCCTACCAAAAAACAGATACGG
>SNQN01005391.1:0-14578 GCA_008642245.1 Bassia scoparia | reverse complement strand
TCTGAAGATTCTCCAAAGAAGATTTTCTGTTTTCGCCACATAAAAATTTTCTGTTACATCCTCTTTTGAAACCATTTCTATCGTAATTGAACTCTGAAAAATTAAGTCTATATTTTCCTTTTTCAGAACATTTATTCATTCAGAAAGGTCCATTTTTGATTGTGTATCACTGTTTTGACAGTGTTGCAAAGCTTGAAAGAGAGTTTTGACGAGGCTCTGCAAAGAAAAGATGTCAAGGCTATTGTGGTTACAGGTAGAGCATTAAATGTCATTTATCCTTATACAGGTGAAGTCTTGATGTTCAGAGTGGACTAACTTTGTGCATTGATTTGTCTTTCTTGGGCAGGTGCTAAGGGAAAATTTTCTGGCGGATTTGATATCTCTGCTTTCGGTGGAATTCAGAAAGGAAATGGTATGCCATGTTTTTCATGCTCTTTTTGTATAGCTACACTTTTTTGCTTTGTTGCAATATTTAAATATTCTGACTTAATGTATAACTCTTGGGCCTCTTGGCAGTTGCATCCCCAAAGCGTGGTTTTGTAGCAGTGGAAGTTCTCACTGATACTGTTGATGGTGAGTCATAATTGTTTTTAAGCAACAGTAATGGTTCACATTCATCTTGTTTAAGTCCTTTATCTTACACATTGGTTTTTTGGCGGTGTGGTTAACAGCTGCAAGAAAACCTTCTGTTGCTGCTATTGATGGCTTAGCATTAGGTGGAGGTCTAGAGGTTGCAATGGTATGAAGGACGTTTTCCCCCCTATTATATTAATAGTATCTAGAGAACTTAATATTGACCCTTTCATATTGTCTCCTCTGCAAGCTCACTAACTTGTTCAACTTTTTGATAGGCTTGTCATGCACGGATATCCACCTCTAATGCACAGTTAGGTTTGCCTGAACTTCAGCTTGGAATAATTCCCGGATTTGGAGGTACTTTGTTTAGTTTATTGCTTGGTTCTACAGCTTTCCTTGTCTGATATGTTATATTCAAGCTGGATGCTCATGTCATGGAGCCAAAGTTCATGAGAAGCTTCGCGACGTTGCCTTATTAGATGATTACAGTAGTTAGACCGTTGGGTGTCTGAACTCTGATGCTTCATACGCATCTTCTCAACGAGACGTGTTATTGTTAAAGATGCTTCCCTTGGTGCATATATGTAGAATGTTGCAATTTCATCTATGCGCGTGTAGGTGATACCAAACTTCGCGGGTTATAAAGAGAGTGGGGTCCAGTGGGCCAAATTCAAAATTAACAGAGTAAGAACTTTTTAGTGAAATAGTGCTACAACCCGTTATATAACCCTAAAGATAACATGGGAATACTGAATAAAGTGATGTCATATGAATGCAAATTGATTAATTGAGAATAGCACTTATCTGTATGCATGAAAGTTGCAATGTCTTCTCTCTCTCTCTCTTCTCTCTCTCTCTGGTCAGTGGTTTGGGGTGTGGTGCATTTTTCCAAATTGAAATTCCTACTCTTGGCCTTGTTGGGTTGCCATGAGTATGGTTCATGGTACTCGAGGAAATTAACTGTCTCTTATGATTTCTAGAAATGCCTCTAGTATGTTTGGTTGAGTCGAGGAAATTGTATTTCTAGGAAGTTTGAATGAACCAGGGGTGGGTTAATTAAAGTCCTACATTATGGGGAATTCCGAATTCCTTGAAGTTAATTTCCACAATTTCCACTTTTTGGCCAACCAAACAAATAGAAAATAATGCATTTTCTAGGAATTTCAATTCCCATGGAATAGAGTGCAACCAACATACCTAAATGTGGTGTCGTTTGGTGCAAAGAGGCTTCATAATTCGTTGTGCAATTAAGCACCTATTATTTTCTAGGAATGGCACAGTTTTTGTGGTTAACAATATAGATGTCCAAGTAATTCCATCATTACGATTAATTGGATATCCTAGTGATGGGCACCGATTTGGCCAATCTTGGTGCAGGAATGGGTCCTTATTTTAGGATGAAATTAAGTCTCTTGCCGTCACTTTCTAACTTTCCAGGACCTCAGCGTCTTCCACGTTTGTTGACTCTCAAAAACTCTGGAAATGGATGCTGGTATGTGCATATTGAAGATATTAGATGTTAAATTTGATTGCCAAAATGAGACTTATTGCTATCTTTGTAAATTGCAGACTCTAGAGCAGTCAAAGGTTCAGAAGCCCATGAGCAGGACTTGTGGATGCAGTAGTTCCAGAAAATGATCTGCTGAATAGCTCGTCGCTGGGCCTTGAAATTTGGAGTGTAAAAAGCCTTGGGTTCTTAGTTCTCATAAGACAGACAAGTTGGAGCTCTAGGAGAAGCAAGAGAAATATTGAAGTTTGCAAGGCACAAGCCCGAAAGCAAGCTCCGAACCTTAAGCACCCACGGTTTGCAATAAGATGTTATTGAAGAAGGCATAGCTCTGGGCCTTCGTGCCGGCTGGAAGTTTGCTTCCTTACTCTCAAGTCTCATGGTTTTCGTTAAATTATGGGTTGATCTGAGAACATCTTCTTTGGAGTTTTTAATGTGCGCAGGAGGCGGATGCTTTGAAGACTTCTACGATCAGATACTTTGCAAGAGCTTGGTCCACATCTTTTTGCTCAACCGAGGAACATCAAAGGTTCTCATATAACCTTTTTTATTAACACATAAAGAGGAGTATCTTTTCATATTGTCTTTCTTATTCTTTTTTTTCCTTTTTTTTTTAAAAAAATAAAGTGAAATAAAGGTTCTCTAGAGGATAATGTTTGGGGGAGATAAGATGTGTGTACAAGCACAAATGAGAACATTTATTATACAAGAAAGAATCAAATTGCAAGGCTTCTTTCCAGGTATTATGTAAAAACTAATCCGGGGAATACATTTAATAATAAGTTTGACTTTTGAAAGGTGGAACTTGGGAATCATCATTGATCACAAACAGTGTGACACTCACTCCAAATATCCCTGAAATGTCAACATGCTTTTTTTCCCCAAAAAACTTTCTTCTTTAGCTAAAAACACGAACGAAGTGATCTAATTGGCAAAATATCCCATAGTTTTCTTCAATCCTGCAAGGCCAAAAATGCTCCACAAAAACTTTGTTGTGAGTTGCTTTCAAAACAGAGCTTTTAGTTTCTGTGGCATATGGTTCATCATAGAACCCAATCATCACTTAGATACCATGTATTCTGGTGAAGCACTTGATGATTTAACCTCTCATGTTTATTCACATTGAGAAGAACAAACAAACACTGGCAGTGAAGTTCTCAAGACACTGCATTTCTGAAGATTTTATATTAGTGTCCTGTTCCTCTTTTCTTTACTACAACAGATAAAGATGTCATGGCAAGGAATGTCCATGTATTATGAAATTGGCATGTGGTACATGGCAAGGGCAGATCAAACTTATGCTATTGGGGTGCCAATTGATACCTTTTTTTGAATTAATTTGAGATTCTTCAAATTATCTTTTCTGTCCTTTATGTAGATGTTGAATCTATGGCTGGTGTTCAGCTTAATTTAGTACAGAAGTATGAGCTGTGATGGGGTAAACTCAGTCTTCTGGAATCCTAAAACAGGTTCCTGGTACTGACTTGGGTCTGTCACCAAAAAAGATTAAAAAGGTTGCTGTTATTGGGTGGCGGTTTGATGGGTTCTGGAATTGCTAACAGCGTTGATTCTTAGTGTTATATGTGTTTTAAAAGAAGTGAGTCAGAAGTTTTTGGAAGCAGGCATTGGCAGAGTTAAAGGTACTTAGGATTCTTAAATTTCCTTTAGATCTGATCTGTTCTCATGTCTAATCTTTTTCTCGGAGCTGACTATGAAACTTTTGTTTTAGCCAATTTACAAAGCCAGGTCAAGAAAGGGAAAATGACTGAGGAGAAACTTGCAAAAACGATGTCTTTGATTCAAGGATCTCTTGACTATGACAGCTTTAGAGATGTGGAAATGGTCATAGAGGTAATGTGCACTATTTACTACTCTGCATTAGTTGCTTTTAGAAAAAAAATTAATTTTCGATTTTTATCATCTGGAAGGCTGTTATCGAGAATGTTTCCTTGAAGCAACAAATTTTTTCGGATTTGGAAAAGTATTGCCCTCCACATTGTATACTTGCAAGTAACACCTCCACGATTGATCTGAACCTTATTGGTGAGAAAACTCGTTCCCAAGATCGAATTATTGGAGCCCATTTCTTTAGGTATTTATCTTGTGTACTTGGTAAATAATGTTGTGTCATGTGTGTCTATTCTGCTTCTTTTGTGGCCCTTTTTTTTTTTTTAAACATAACAATGTTGGATATGCTTGCACTTCAGCCCTGCACATATAATGCCGCTTCTGGAGATTGTCCGGACTCAGAAAACATCACCCCAAGCAATTGTTGATGTACTAAATCTTGGTAAAAAGATAAGGAAGACACCAGTTATTGTTGGGAATTGTACTGGGTTTGCTGTCAACAGGATGTTTTTCCCTTATACTCAAGCAGCTATGCTTCTTGTTGAGCATGGCATGGATTTGTATAAGATTGATAGAGCAATTACAAAATTTGGAATGCCAATGGGTCCATTTAGGTAAGATGTAGCATAGATCTTGCATATGTTTACTCCTTTTCTCRTTGTACTCTTGATAAGCCATCAGTATAGTGTTTCTATATATTGAACATTCCTTCCTCTCCATTGTGCTGGTACAGACTGGTTGACCTTGTTGGGTTTGGAGTAGGCATTGCCACTGCCATGCAGTACATTGAGCATTTCCCAGAGAGGACCTATAAATCTATGATTATCCCTCTTATGCAAGAAGATAAAAGAGCAGGTAGAATAGGATTGGAATTTGAAATTCTTAGTTGAAACCATTGCTGATAATACTAAATAGGACAGATTCTTCTGTTTAACTCCTTTTYAGGTGAATCGACTCGCAAAGGGTTTTATGTGTATGATGATAGACGCAAGGCTAGCCCAGATCCTGAAGTCAAGAAATATATTGAGAAAGCCAGGGAAATATCTGGGATAAGCGTTGATCCTAAGGTTTGTGTTTCTGACTTTTATCATCTATGGTGTAATTTTATTTGTTTCAAGCATGGTTCTTGTTTATTTCTCTACTTGTCTTCTGCATACTTAAGAGTATTCAAGCTAAGCTCAGTAGGATGGTCCATACTAGTACACAGGTTTATTGAAAAGTGAGTTGTAGCGTCTTTACCTTTATGGTGCTTCCTCATTTCTCTTGACTTTTTCACTATTATCCAATGCTATAAGTAAGCTGAACCTAAATTGTGATGTTGAGAAATCTAAAACCCACAATCTATAGAATTTTTAATATGTATTTTCTCGTTTTGAATTAACTCTGCTACACTTCTATAAAGGGTAACAGTATTCAAATTAACTCGTTGCTTACTTTAGGCAAATTAATTCTCTCCATCCTGCTCCTCTACATGGGCCACCTTTTTTCATTCTCCTCTATCTCTTTATTCCACAAAAATTTTACTAGGAGTTCTGCGATATTGGGTTGTTGCGAACTATTGTGAAAACGTTTTTAAGGGTCTAAATTATCTCAACTGCATATAGGTATTTACAATTGGGGGCATAAGTAGCTCTTTAGTACAATGACCATAATTCATGTAGTATTACACTAATATCACTAATGGGAGTTGACTTATCTCTCATTTATATCAATATGTTCAATTTTATATATCTCGATATCTATTCATATCAATCACAGTCTAATCATATGTGGGGTCGGCTAACTGAACTAAGTGATTATTGGTGGTCCTCCACATAGTTTTCTCCTCCTCTCTATGATCAAGAGCCTCAATAATACCAATTTGTTTCAATCTTTTCTACTTTTCCACCAAATTTTTGGTCTCACCTTTACCTCTCGTTTAAATTCCACGAATCCCATTCTTTCACTCTTTGCACGTGGTCTCCGTCTTACATGCCCCAACCAACGCAAACGGTTTTCCTTAACTTTTGCTTGCAACATTGCAATCACCAACTAACTTTCTTTGCGGATAACTTCATTTCTTATTCTTATTCATCGTAGAGTGTTCCTGCATCACCATTTTCAACATCCGCTCTTCATGTGAACTCTTACTTTGTTGGTATATGCTTCCTTCAACTATTCTCAACCATAGAGCAATACTTAAAGGATCACATCTCTCTACATCAATATCATCATGCACAATCTTGGTTCAATTATCACCATTCTTTTTTGATTATTGAAATCCCAGATACTTAAAGCTGTTTAACTCATGGATAGTTCTTTGTCTGTCCAACCCATCTCACTTTCTCCCCTAGTGTGGTTCCCTTTGTACCAAAACGGACATTTCTAAATACTCGTGTTACCTCTGACTTAGCTTAAATTCGAGATTCTATAACCTCTTGTTCTCATTGCTTGGTTCCATTTGGCATTTAACCCACTCAGTTTTAGTTCTATCCCCTATACAATACATATCATTTTCGCAATAACATACACTGGGTAACTCATCTTGGCCGTTGTCATTCATCCTATAACGCAATGCATAAGGAAGGCTCAACGCGACCTACCGATGCACCAATTGTATAGGAATACATTTGTCAATCCATCACATCACAAGTCGCTGATATTCTGTTGACACATCGCTGTACATGTCCTTCATAGGTAATTAACTTCGGGGAATACTTTTTAACACACATTGGCCTACCTAAAGTACATTCCTTGTGTACTTTGTCATAAGACTTTTCTAGATTCAATGATAATCATTGGAGGTTCTCTTTTCTCGCGACCTTCTTAAACTCTCCATCATTTTGTCTTAACAAATGAATGGTTCATTGTGGATCTCCAGTCATAAATCATAAGGCCCCTAACCCATTTGGTTTTTTGTCGATATGCAGTGCATTCCTTAACTGATGTTATTAACGCGTTCTCGACACTTCATAGTGTGCTTATAAAGCTTGAATTCCTCGATTCTAGAGCGAAGCACCTGAGCATCTTCCTTTATTTATAGTGTGGCTTATATTCTCAGATTGAACATAAAAAAATACTCCATATTGTATTTACACAATTTTTTTATTTTTTTTTATTCGTAACATATTCAAATGATATAGAAAATGTATCAATTCTACTTTTAAAAATTTAAAAAATAATTTTACAAAAATCTAAAATTTCTGATGAAATACTTTATTGAAAAATCTAAATCCTTTAACCAGCATCCATTTAAGCCCTAACGAAAATACAAATGAAAAATACACATTTTTTTTATTGTGGTTGGTTCATTGGACAGTTCACTAATGAATTAGGTGGATTGTGAAGTAGTATTGGTTTTTGGGCGTAGATTATTCAAATAGCCTAGTGTTCAATTGTTGGATCTAAAGGTCTTGTTATAGTTGGTTCCACAAAGTAAAATGGAGTTTGAGTTGTGCATTTTTCCTTCTCATTTTTGTTACTTTTTTTATTACTTAGTTGATATTTAAAATTGTTGATTCTTCCAAAGTATCTTAGAGTTAAAACCATCAATTATAAAGCTACTACACTTACTCAGAGAGTGAGGGGTAGCTCAAGGGTTAAAGTTTCTCCCGGATTCGAGGAGATCGGAATCAATGTTTCATCCCCGCTTGTGGCTCTCTTAGCGAATGAAAATACATAATGCTACTTCACTACCCAACTTGGAATTGCATTCATTGTCGGTGAACAGCATAATGCCACTCCAAAATAATACCTTTAACCAACCAAACTATTTTGTTATAGAATCCTACTACGTCGCGGTACACTGATTTGTTAGCAGTCGAAAATCAAAAACACCCCTTCAACTTCTATGAGAGTATGAGTGATGACTATTTCATGCTTAATATAAAACTCTTTTTTAAGGTTCTCTTTAGAAATCATTAAATAAAAAAATAGAAGACTTATCCTTGTCCGGATACTCAGAATTTTGAGAAGAAGGAGCCATATTTGACTTGTAAACTCATGGTGTTTATAACTTCATATGATAAAGGTGGGAAATGTTTATTGAACTTTTGTGCTTCTTTTTACTTTTAAACTCATAGTGTTCAAAAAAGGTGGAATGAAAAAGGTGGAATACTTTTGAGCAAGGAGAGGAATACTTGATGTAGTGTGTTTTCCTCCTCTTTTTTTAGATTAAGCGCTTTGTTGTTGTTGATTAAAGGATACTTCATACACCAATGGTTTTTTATCTAAAACTTTGCTCCTCTCTCATTGTTGAGAAGAATTCTTATGTAGTGTGTTTTATACCGAACAAGACTGTCTACATACATAAAATCTTGTGGTTAGACTCACAAGGATTCAATCAATCAATCAAAGCCTTAATCCATATGAGGGGTCGGCTAACAGAACAAAAGGATTAGAACAACAAGGTAATTATTAATCTATTTGGGCTTAGCACCTTAAGTGTTTACAGAGGTTAATGTTCTTCAATCTTCTTTGAAGGATGCATCTCCTCATACAAATGAGTCCTACAAAGGATTGTGCTGATGAATTTTCCAACGTTTTCTTCCCCACACATTAGAAGTTGAGGAGAACGAATATTTATTTATAGTTGGATAGATTGATACTTGATTGAGTAGAAGTCTTTTGGATATTATGATTTCTATACCAAAGCAAATTTTTATGGCTATACGGAATAAAGGAAAATATCAATTAGTGGTCTGCACATATTGTCAGGTGTTACAATATAACTTTTTATCAGGGATTAAGGAAATGTGGTTAATGGGGTTACTCCTAATTTTTTAAAATTTCATGCCTTCACAATGTGTATTTGAAATGAATTAGAAAGAAAGTAAGTTTGGATTTTTTGCGTTCAAAGTTTCTCTTTCAATGCCAGCTCCACTTCAAGGATACGTAACTTTATTAGAGACTCACGACGGTCACCTAGAACTAGAGGTGAATAAGTTACCATTCCATTGGAAACCTAATTAAGTGATGGCCAATTCTAAGCTTCTTCTTTTGAAAGCTCTTTGAGAGGGATTTATCAACTCCTCGCAGATTGTTACATACAAGGTTCCTTATACTGTCTCTTATACTCCATCATGTTCAACTAAAGTTATACTTAATCCACTTTTGAAAATGATATGATATTAGAGATAGAGCACAATTGTTATGCTAAATATCTTTAGTTTTTACATAGTAAAATCATAAAAATTGGATTTTATATTACTCTTAAGGACGATAACTGATCCCCTTGTTATATTCATTTATATATTGAGAAAATTAGAAGATGTTCACATTTATGAATAGTAACAATTTTTCTTATGATAGTGAATTTAGGGGAACGGAGGAGTACTTATTCCTTATCTACCTCCAAACTTCATTTCATAATTATCATCAGCAATTAACTTGACACTCACAGTTAGGTCATGATGGGACAAAAGTAGACTCATTTCCAATGATGAGAATATCCTATTAACCTTTCCTATCGTCCTTTGCAATGTGCTTTCATATTTCTTTAACTTTTAATTATACATATTTAGTTCCTCTAGCCTCATGTTTTTGGAATCAAATGTACCTCAAAAAAAATCTTCTTTGGCTCACTAAAGGATAGTGTAAGGTTTTTTTGGCCTCTTCTACAAAAGAAAAGAGGAAATTATCACATATACTCCGGTACTTTTGGCCTTTTTTCCAAATCTACACATGAATTTTTTTATTTTTCAAAATGTCTTGAACTTTTAAAAAGCCAAAAGTTTGGAGGGATTTTAGGCAGAAAGATTAACGTTTTAAGAATTATATTTCTTTTTAAGTAATTAAGGTGAAGTTGTTTTTATTGGATTAATTACTGTGTTATAACTTATAAGTGTTTAATTTTGAGTGTGTTATATATTATATATATATATATATATATATATATAAATACATATATATATATATATATATTTATATATAATAATAAATATATATATATATATAATATATTAATATATATATATTTATTTCTTTGAGCTTGTTGAGTTGATTTAGGTGAGAGAGGAAGGAATAAAAGAAGAAATAACATAAATTATAACTCTTCTGTTTTCACTCTAAACTCCCTTAATTTTTTTTGTCTTTTTTAAAAAGTCGGTGGCATTTTAGAAGTTGTCAAAAGTCATGTATTATTTTGGAAAAAAGCCAAAAGTAGGGATATGTGATAAAAAAAGTGTAACATTAATTTCAACCATACCCAAATTATTTTTAAGAACTCATACTTATGATGTTTTATAAAAATGTGTTACAATAATATATATTATCAAGTATGTTGTGATTGTTATTTTCAAACATTTTATTATTTTCTTATACTAATAATTGTTTTTGTTATGTTTTTTGCAATCATTTTATTAAGAACATGAGAGGGAAATGAGAAAGTTGGGGAGCTTTAGTTATAAATATATATTAGATTAATTGTGAAACAACTACATGTAAATTAGGTGTTATGTTCTTTTAATTGACTTTGTCCCTTTCTTCAACATATCCGGTTAAGCCGAAGATCTGTCCCGAAGTTATTCCGGATTTTTAGTTACAGACTAATGGTTCTTTACATATTTGCTTCTTGAATCTGGGATGTTAAGTTGCAATTGCCACTTATACTAAAAAATTATAGGATACTTAGTCATTTTGTCCCTGGCAGTAGTTGATAGTGTTTCCACATTTAAAAATTATTCTAATATGTTAAATCATGATTAAATTTTAAAACTAACTTTCATAAATTAAAGTCCATTATATTTGTACACTAACATGTAGTGAGCCTTTAAGAACCAAGGGCTGACATGTAGAGTAAATATTTAGGAGCTGAAAATGGTGATTACAAAATGATTAATTGTTGATTGATGCTTACTTGAAGGTAATGAATGAATATTATGAAAAATGGTGAAATATTAAGATAGTTATTAAGCCATTCAAGAGGCTTTTTTCTCGCCTAAACCGAAGCATTCAAGAGTCTCAACTCTCCTAGAGTTTTCACTCAATACATTCATCCGCCCTTTCCCTTCCTAATTGCGTCTCTTTGTAAAATTATCCATAACTAATGTCCCACTACATTCTATAATGACTAATAACACACAATCGATTCCTTGCAATGAATGGGTCTATGAGTGTCATGTTTATTTAATTATTAGCCCTAAGACTAAACCTGGTTTTAACTACAGTACAATCGAATTGTTAGATAGGACTCCTCCCTTCCCCCCCCCTCCCTCTCCCTCTCTCTCTCTCTCTCTCTATATATATAATATATATATATATAATAATAGATATGTTATATAATAGTATAATATGATTAATATATATATAATATATATATACTAATTAATATAATATCTTTGTGGGTTTTTGGAGCTTATCCAGTTAGGTTCCTTATAATTGTTTCATAGTCTTTATGTCAGTTGGTGTACGTAACTCAACTAACAAAGTAATTCACCTCTTGATGATGTTTATAAAATCTAAATGGTTGTTTCTGGCTGAATAAAATTGTGGACGTGTTCATGTCATACAACCTTGTGCAATGCCTCAAATAAAAAATGTCTGTCATATAGCCTCTACATTGCAAAACTAGTGTCTGTTTGGCAGTAGCAACTTACCAGAGAAGGACATCATTGAAGATGATCTTTTCCCTGTGGTCAATGAGGCATTCGTGTCTTGGCAGAAGGATTGCAGTAAAAGCATCTGATCTGGATATTGCTTGGTGCATGGGAATGGTATTTCCTCCATACAGTAATATGTTTTGTAGTTATGATATTGGATTAAGGAGTTGGGTTAAGTGATAATTACTATATTTTAAATCCAATTCAGGGGTGGAGTTTGTTCTGGCTGACTGCTTGGACAAGTAATTTGTTCAAGGCTTAGAGGATGTCCAAAGCAATTATGGAGGTTCTTCAAAGACCTTGTGCCTACTTGCTGAAAAAAAGCTGCCAAGGGCTCTCTGGTATGAAGAAACTCCTTCATTGTTGTACTTGACATACTTAGGCTCATCATTTTATCTTGCATCACATATACCTGTGTTGATTGAGTGATACCTTGCTGCTAAAGGCTTGTTTATCTCATACCTTTACTTGAGATGAGTGGTGTAAATGGCTACAATAATTTTCAAGTAATAATTTTCTCAAGGTACCAAGTTTCCATGGGGGAAATAGGATGAACCCTTCCAGAAAATAGATGTAACATAATGGACAAAAAAGTAAACCAAACAAGCACAAAGAGAATTAAGGTATCAAAAAAGCCTTAATCCCACTAATTCCATTAAATGGGTGGTTTCATGAACCAAAATTGATTATTAGTATATCCACAAAGATCTTCAAAGCTTTTATCCTGCGAGCGAAGGCTCAGTCTCCATGCAATTCTCTTTGGAGATATTGAATCACTCTACCTAACTAATTAACCCCAACCAAACAAGCTCCCTTAGTTTTCGCTAATTTTTATTCATTCATCCTAATTCTTCCGTTAATCATTTCTGAAATATTTTGTATCCTTCGTTGTACTGTGAACAAGTTCCTCGTCCAGCTATGTCAGTTCTAGCACAACATTGTTGATGTTTTCACCTCCAATTTTTTCCTTCCTTCTTACGCTCCCGAATTGCGCATCAAATATTTTATCTGGTTTATCTTTTCCTATCTCACAACAGGTTCTAGTAGGACAATTAGCACTTGAATGCTTGTCTCCGATGGAACTAGTCTAACTTGTCACCACGCGTTCCATTCTGTCTTTAAGCAATAACAGCCAAATGAGCCAAGTTGGAACTGTGTGCTCTTTTCCGGTGTACACTATTTGTGTTTCTTTCTTGGATATGTAATAAGCATCACAGAACTGGGAACCCTAGGTATGAGGCAGTTTGTGCGGATTAGGCACTCGATTGCCTTTTAGGTTTTTGTTTTCTGCTCATATGTCCCAGCTTGTTATTATGTCTGTCGTTTTTCTAATATTATATCATTTTGTTGGGCTGCCTGCTTCTTCTTCTTCTTCTTCCCTTTCCTTTTCTTTTAGTGTAGAATATATGATTCTCACATAAGTGTCTGGTGTATGATTTGATGGGTGATTATACTTGCTGACTATCTGTGATAAATGTACGAGTTCGACCAATGGGACAAGCTAAAGCACGTCTCTGGTGAGGAAGAAAACTTGACAAGGCCATCCTATACTCATGTTGTGCTCTCTTTTCCACCTCTTTTGTCAAGCAATTAATGCACGGTTGTTGTATATGAGAAAACTAGAATAGTTAACCATTGAAAAGTTTTTTAGCGAATTAAAAACTAGTCAGCAATGCTTATACTTACAACAACTATTCACGATAAGGAAAGCTGCATCCAGTTTCCTTAAGCTTTAATATAATAGATTGTCATAATATATTCTCAAGTACAACGTATCTGGATCAGTGTATTTGGTCAAATTGATGCATGAGAAAACCAGCATTGTTTACAGAAAGTGTAAATGGGCAATGGCAAACTAAAATTTCACTTAGTGACTTGTTTTGTTTTCCCCTTGTTAGAGTATACAGTTGTGGTGCGGAAGAGTTGGTGTGTGGCGTTAGAGGTAGAGGGTTAATAAAGGTGGCCAAACAAGTTGAGTGATGATAAATATATCAAGTTGTGATGGGATAGGTTGGGTCGATCAGAGGGTATTGTATTGAATGTTCTTGTTTTAAATTTTAACTAAATACATTACTATTAAATAAAATACGATAATGATCATTTAAAGCAAAAGAAATTAACGCAAGTAATTAAAGAAAATACTAACATTGGTTAAGAACTTTAATTATTAATTAGAAAGTAATTAAATATAAATCTCATTATTAACTAGTAATTTGATTTTTATATGGAAAATTGCTATCCTTGATTCTATTTTGGTGGATTTTTCATGTCAGTTTTAATTTTCTTTAGCTTTCTAATCTTTCTTATCCGTGGTTAATTTATAAAGTTTATTTGTATTAAATGATTGACTATTATCTTTATGAAACTACTTTCGTAAAGATAGTGTATATTACTTTTATACTTTATCAAGAAAGAACTCCATACGCTGGGTTATTGTTATTGTAGATATTGACCAAGAGGCGAAGTTCAGATATTCACTCTAAGGCACGGAATTTATGCTTTCCTTAGTTTAATTTCGCCCGTTAGATCACGGTTAACACGAATACATATTATATATAATGGAGAGAGCAATTCATTGATGAATCGTCAAGTGAATTCCAGAAAAGGAGTTTGTGAGAAGTTTGTGACTATTTCTTAACCAAGTGTCTTTAGTAAGTTACTTAGAGTATTGCATTACAAGATAAAAACTCAAATGTTCTCGCCTGCTGTATCTCTTATCCTAGCTAATTGAAACTAATGATACTAGTTGATAATCGTACTTCCATTACTACTCCTACAAGTCATATTTCTTGGATGTTTGTAACCCCCAAAATCAATGCTACCAAAGCTAAATAAATTTGGGTTAAATGTGATTTAATTCACATTCAAACCCATATCATTATTCTTCAAGCTTTAATATGATTAATATCGATGATTATCTGCATTAAGAAGGCTTCCAACGGACCAAAAGCTAGAACCAAACCGCAAAGCACAAACCAAGACCCGCAGAGATGCGTGACTCACGCACAAAAATGTGGTGCTCATGCATTTCCTCTGCCCTCGAAATGCCGTGAAGTCACGCATTTGACCC
>SNQN01005390.1:3558-44771 GCA_008642245.1 Bassia scoparia | reverse complement strand
GGGATTTGTTCTTGTATCCTCTCAATATTAGAAGCGCAGCACAGGCTTTGATCGTGAAATATATCTGGCTTATTTCTTCTGGTCCAAGCGCTCAACATAATAAGATAACCAAGTTTGCTGAATTTGAAAAACCTGGTTCTGTTGGGACTGCTGTGGTAACATTAATACACGATCAAAATTTTCAAAAACTCATGTGCTTTGCTTGGTGTTTAGCACAGAGAGAGAACCATTTTCGACAATTTTAAATGGTTCTTCACACACAACGGCAAAGAAACCAGTTTTAATTTATAACTATCTCTTTTATATTAACCTAACCACAAAAAACAACTGATTTCTTAACCTAAGAAACGTGCCCAAATATAAACGTGTCTTGCAGAAGTGGTCCTCCTAAGTGCCATTTTCAACCTGGTCTCTTAGGCTTTTTTTGTAGTAAGTGTTTCACTCTTTTTCAATTCCATTTGTTCACTTTTAATTTGATTAACATTATTTTGAGTTTTAATCTCAATCAAAACATGTAGAAACTCACCTCTTAATCGTTCATAGTAAATATGTGGTTTTTTCTTAATATTTTCATTGTTTCCATGGCTTTTCTTGGTTTTCATTTATTATTATACAATATTGTTATTTGTCAAATACTTAACAGCGTTTGTTTGTCTCATTAGCAATTCAAATCGAAAGGCCAATTCTTTGAGTTTTGTTCTATAATATTTGATTGTTTGCAGTGAACAAGGTGAGGAGGATACACATACATATTATTATGTGCTCTCATAAGCTCTTGTTTTTCATGTCTTGTATATATATAATTTTCTATCACACTTGTGTATATTGTTTAAAAACAAGACCGGAATTTATCGCTTGTCACATTAAAGTCGATAATCCTGGACGAGCCGGTTTTCTAGCCCTTATTAACATTGACTACATCAAGTGATCGCCTTGTCATTGTAGAAGTCTTGGTTTTGTACCTAATAAGCAACCCACCTAGTAAGTCAATCAGCATTTCCAAAGTCAAATCAATAGGCTTTTTTGAATTCAATTGTTTATGAATTTTGACTACAATTGGACCGAGTAGAGGCCGCTACATGCGGGAATTGGGTTACGATTCTGATTCGTCCATGTCCCGAACCCACGAACTGGTTTACTTGATTGGACGTGGGGGTGGCCACTTAATTTGGCACCAATGTTCAGGCGTCCGTGAAATAACCTATAATAGGCACGGTGGCGAGTCCCCTCTCAATTCGACGACACCACCCCAACGCAATTCACATGCGGATTCTAATGGCTCAATCATGAACACATCCCGAGCTGAGGTCACGCCCCTGCCTAACGGCGGGGGCGAAGCCCTGACAGTTTTGGCGACTTCACTGGGATAATCACCCATTCTGTGAGTGGACGACTGAAAGTCTCGTAAGTTCCATGAATCGTAATCAATTGAATTTTTTGCTTTGTGACCTTCGAATAGGGTCATGTCTAGGCACCTTGGTCTCAATATGGCATGTTCTATGCTCGAGATCAACCTTAAGGGGGATTACCTTGGTTGCATTGGTTAATGGATCACATGGCTAAGGTAAGTCCTGATCCCGCCCATGCCGCGTAATGCAGTGTTACGCAGATGCGTGCATATAAGGGGTATCCTCGGCATACATCACCAATATTGTGGTGGTGAAATTGGACCCAGCCTCTACTCTTAGGCATGGTCACCCTATCAGACTTAACCAAGCCGACCTATAGTTCACTTAGATCCTGACCTTAAGTGAAAATTGGATTTGTGTTTCAATCAATGTGCTGTTAACGTGAACTCTTTCATTCAGTCCCAATTCTTAACCACCAACTAGGCCCAGTCCCTTAATCTATGGTTCAAGACATGAAGTTTCGATGATCCATTAGGCCCATTCCAATCCAATTCAAATTTCAAACCCCATTCGACCTAGAATCTGACTAGGTCAATTCCAATCCAAGAGTCTTAATTTGACTTAATTCGACCTTTTGAACCTTAAATCTGAATTATTCAATTCAATTCCAATTCAATTCAACCTTAAATCGTAATTAGGTTCAATTCAAATTCAAACCCAAGAGCCTTGAATCTGAATTAGTTCGCTTCAATCTAAGAACCTAGAACTGAACTAGGTTCGATCATAACTCATTCACCCTAGCCCATCAATTTCAAGGGCCTCGTAGTCTAAGAGCGGTCCTTAATTTCTGAAATAGCCCATCTTAGGTTTGATTCCTCTCGAGTCTAGCACCTTAAATCAGATTTAGTCTAGCCCATTCAGTCTACTTCGAGATCAATTCCTTAAGTCCAAAACCTCAAAGACTGAGTAAGTTGTTCTTAAGAGTTTTCAAATCTTTGTTTCTGGGTTCTAAAGTTAATTTCCTTGATTTCAGCAAGATAGCAAAAGACTCAGCAACTTTGTCTCTGGGGCCTAGAAGGTACAGAAGCCAAACCCGACGCGCTCCTATCACAGAACACTTCCATGGCAAACATCGAACAACAGCTTAACGGCTATTCTAGAAAAGCTCGAGTCGGTGAATTCTCGCCTGATGCCACAGAAAAAAGCATTGGGGAGCTGAAAGAAAAGAGGACCCAAAAACCTCTCGAGTCTGAAGGGGGGAAGAAGACGACCGCGAGAACACCATCCTCCTCCAAAGACTGAGACGGAAAAAAGGGTGTGAGCGAACTAGAAGAGTTGGTCAAGAGAATGTCCAAAACTCGTTCAAGGGCCTCGTGTTGCTGGATTTTGAGATTAAGGGCCAGCTCCTTCAGAAGTTTGTCATCACTATTTGCCAATGTTCAAGGGAACTGAAGACCCAGAGGACCACCTCCCATTTCAATATCTCAATGGTCCTTAAAGAATGAGCAAAAGCTATTCACTTCGGTGTTTCCTATTACTTTGGACACCCATCCATCCAGGTGGTTCAAGACTCTAATCAAGCAAGCTCGATGATTAGGAATATATCAAACACGAATTCCTAAAAGCAATAAGGTACAATCCCAGCTTCCTGTCGGTCCTCCGTGAACTAAGGCCCACCAAGCAAGTGAAGAGAAAATTTCTCTAACTTTCCTTAATAGGTGGAGGGGAAAGCCGCTCAAATGACCAATTGACCGAATGGAAGATCAAGTCCGCATGGTCATCAAGAACCTTCAGCCCAAGTATCGAGAGCCACTCAAGTTTCAACCCCATTGATTCATTTACTGGGCTCTACAAGGTTGCTCCTAGTTGAGGAAGATGTTCAAGCCCAGAAGTCTAAGGTAACGGTGGGGTTCTTTAACAAGAAAGGTGGCTCCTCTTTTTCCAACACTGATCAAGTCAGCCACATTACCCATGACAACTCTTCTAACCATCCTGGCTCTTTCAACAACAGGCCTCGAGGACCACCAAGGACATTTCTTCCAAATGGTATGACTTATGAGCAGGCCTTTGATAGCCTAACTGCAAAAGGTGCACTTGCTCCTATTGGACCCACTCCAGACCCTTAGATGATAAGAATCTAGGAATTGGAATCCCAATACCTATTGCAAGTTCCACCAAGGAAGGGGTCACACCACTGAGAAGTTGCATCGTTTTGAGACACAGGATTCATAAGACATGGTTGAAGATGGTCGCCTCCCAGTTCCTCCACCAGCGGCAAGGATAAGATCAACATCCAAACCAACCCACTTGCTAAACATGATCACCCCAAGGCGTGGGTTATGATCCATGCGGCCTTCTTTAGATTGAGTCACGAGTCCTAGTCCTAGCATTATATTCGTTTCAATTCACTGTCTTTTGAGTCTGTTAGTCTTTTGAAATAAGCCATGTATGTTTCAAGTTTTCTTCATCAATAAAATGATTCATTTTGGCAATATATTTTTTCTAATTCTATGCAAGTCTCAACACTCATTGGCCACAATTGGTTTAATCTAATACTGATTTAATTTGAACAATGCCCAGAGAGGCCTTCTTTCACAGCTCCACAAAATGACCCTCCCTTCCATTCTTTGTCACATCAAATCAAAAACCCTTGCAACCTTTGAGCCACAAACACTATCAATTAGCCTATCTTCTTTCATCACCCACATCTACTAACCCTTTGACCAAACGGGCGTAGGAAAAGACACGTGCAAAAGAAAGAAAAGAAAAAAAGAATAAATGGGCAAAAAGAAAAAGCAAAAATCTAAGTTCAATACAAAAGTCTTCAAAAATGCAAATCAATTTCAAAATCCAAATCCAAGTTCAAAGCCCAATTCAAACAAAAAGCAAGAGTCTAAAGCACACTGCGCACCGTGGGTTCACTTCGCGAATCAAGCCTTTTTCAACCCTCAAACCACAGCCTCACATTCAACCACAAAAGCCCTCTCACACGAGGCATTGTCCAAATCATCATTAGAACTACGGTGGTCTGATTCCGTAAGGATACGTAGGAAGCCTCTTCTCGAGGTTCGACCGCATTAATATTAAATCATTTGAGGCCTTTTGAGTGCTTTGACTTGCTAAGAATTTGATAATGGTTTTGCCAATCTAGACCTGACATAGACTCATGTTTGAACCTACATCATTGGCCAACCTCGTATCTAGCCAATCTTCGACCCTTAGTCACAAATTTGACCCTTTTATTTCTCGAACCATAGCCTATTCTTTGGTCACCTTCAAGGACTCATTGACTCAATCCCAAAGAAGTAAAGCCACCTGACCTTTGGGTCAGTACATCTTGTTGGAACTCATCCATACAATCCATCCACCTTCCCTATGTTGACTCTAAGCCGTAAACCACGTGTCTCAAAGTCTCGCTGGGGGCTCGTTGTCATCATGGCTCCTTAATTTCCAGTTGGGGTTTCTTGTCTCCTAAGGCCCTATTACGTGTTCGAGTCTTTTGCTATCAAGAGGAAATTCTGAAAAGTCACTTTTAGACCCTGTCTCTTTCCAATCAAAGTCACTGTCTCAAGTCACGTCAAATGTCACCTTTCTCTAAGTCACTCTTCAAATGACACTCTTCAATTGGCACTTGGTACTAGGATTAGACTCTAGTATCGTCCTTTCATGTCTAGAACCAGACCTAGACAAGACTCTTTCAAAAGACACTCTCAATCATGTCTAGAATCAGACCTAGACAAGCCACTTTCAAATCATGTCTAGAATCAGACCTAGACAAGACACTTTCAAATCATGTCTAGAACCAACCTAGACTGGACACTTTCAAATTCAAAGTCACTTTCAAATCATGTCTAGAATCAGACCTAGACAAGACTTCTCAAATCATGTCTAGAATCAGACCTAGACAAGCCCCTTTCAAATCATGTCTAGAATCAGACCTAGATAAGACACTTTCAAATCATGTCTAGAACCAGACCTGACTGGACTCTTCAAATTCAAAGACTCTTTCAAATCATGTCTAGAACAGACCTAGACAGGACTCTCTCAGATCATGTCTTGAACCAGACCTAGACAGACCCTTTCAAATTCAAGAAGACTCTCTCAAACCATGTCTAAAACCAGACCTAGACAAGCCACTTTCAAAGACTCTCTCAAATCATGTCTTAACCAGACCTAGACAAGCCACTTTCAATGACTCTCTCAAACCATGTCTAAAACCAGACCCAGACAAGACTCCTTCAATGACTCTCTCCAACCATGTCTAGAATCAGACCTAGACAAAGACCCTTTCAAATTCAAAGACTCTCTCAAATCACGTCTAGAACCAGACCTAGACAAGCCACTTTCAAAGACTCTCTCAAACCCTGTCTAAAACCAGACCTAGACAAGCCCTCCAAATTCAAAGACTCTTTCAAAATCAATGACTCCTCCTCTCTCTCAATCGAGGTCACAAGTTACAAGTCAACATTGCATGCAAATTTCGCTAGACATAAAAACAGCCTATGTCGTCACCAAGGTAGTCCTTATCCTGAATTAGGGCTATCATTTTCAAGTCAATGCTCATTTCTTCGGAAAGCATGGGACGCGCCTGCATTTCTCCCAGTCAGCCGAACGGGGAAATGACCGCTCAAGGACTCAGACACATACAAGCACATCAAACCGCATGGGACACGGCTACAGGTAAAACTAACCTTGTTTTTGCAGGTACCGGCGAAAAAGGGTAACTCAGGGTCGCAGAACGTCTTGAGTTGCTCTCCGTCCCGAATCGAATACTTTGATTTTCGTCTTACGAGATTACGTCTCTCTCCAGACTCAGTCAAAGTGGGGGCTTTTGTGACACCTGAAAATGTGTCTCCCCAAATGAGTAATCCGTGATGAAACATACCGCGTCTCGCGTTTGTTTCACAGGAAAGATGCTTTGAACTCACGAAAGTTGGAAATACGTGAGGTCGTACTCGGAACTATTGAGCAAAGGTCACTTACAAGGCAAACATATTTTCGTTCGGTTTTCTCGATAAACTCAAAGGTTTTCAAAGGTTTTCAAACAAATTAAGCTGGCGATTCTCGTGCTTTTTGTTTTCCATCATGTGCGTCACATTTTTCTGAATCCGCCAATATTTTTAAATTATTTTCTGATTTTTCTATGATTTTCTATGAATTTGCATGTTTAAATACGCAGAATACGCAGAAATACGTGAATAATTAGAAATACTCGGAAATACGTGGAACCTTCTAGAACATTCTAGAAATCCTTGCTTGGAGAGCAAGGGTGTCTAGGTGCGTCGAATCAAGGGAAATCACGAATAAAATCGGAGGAAATCGATTTTTTCCAGGTTTTTGGAAAGTATATACGAGATCATTGAGCGTATAATACGCAGATGATGAGCGTATACGCACCAGGAGCGTTATACGCTCCCCATGCTGCGTATATACGCTCATCACATACATAACGTTCTTGCCAAAACTTTATGGAAATTGAGAAGCGTATATACGCTGAGAATGAGCGTATATACGCTCCTCACTGCGTATATACGCTCATCCTCAGCGTATATACGCAGGGTTTTGTACTTCGTTTTTGCCTCGTGCCTATAAATACTCCCTTGCCTTGCTCAGTCCGGACGAAGCTTCACAACTTCACACCTCCGAGACACACTTCACAGACACAAGTCACGAGACACATCTATACACTCTCAAAACACTCAAAACACATTCGTTTTCAATTCAAAGCATCGATTCTATTCGAATCAACAAGCGAAATAAGGGTAATAAATCTGAGATTACTCACCAAAACCTTTCTTTCACTCTTTTTCAATTCCATTTGTCACTTTTAATTTGATTAACCATTATTTTGAGTTTTAATTCAATTAAAACAATGTAGAACTCACCTTTAATCGTTCATGTAATATGTAGTTTTTCTTATATTTTCATTGTTTCCATGGCTTTTCTTGGTTTTCATTTATATTATACATATTGTTATTGTCAATACTAACGGTTTGTTTGTCTCAATTAGCAATTCAATCGAAAGGCGATTCTTTGAGTTTTCCTAATAATTTGATTGTTTGCAGTGACAAGGTGAGGAGGATACACATACATATTATTATGCTCACTAACCCTTGTTTTCATGTCTTGTATATATATTTTTCTATCACACTTGTATATATTGTTTAAACAAGCCGGAATTTAATCGCTTGTCACATTAAAGTCAGATAATCCTGGACGACCGGTTTTCTAAGCACCTTATTAAATTGACTAACAATCAAGTGATCGCCTTGTCCATTGTAGAAGTCTTGGTTTGGTACATAATAGCAACCCACCTAGTAATCAATGCACTTTCAAAGTCAAATCAATAGCTCTTTTTGAATTCAATTGTTATGATTTATGGAACTACAATGAGACCGAGTAGAGGCGCTACATGCGGGCGAATTGGGTTACAGATCTAATTCGTACCATGTCCCCGAACCCACGACTGGTTACTTGATTGGACGTGGGGCATTAATTTGGCACCAATGTTTCGGGCGTCCGTGAATAACCTATATAGGCACGGTGGCGATCCCCTCAATTCGACAACACACCCCAACGCATTCACATGCGGATTCCATGGCTCAACTCCATGACACTGAAGCTGAGGTCACGCCCCTGCCTAAGGCGGGGCGAAGCCCTACAGCTAGAGCTTCTGAATACTTGGTGATGCCCTCAATGACCAGGTCCTGTTTAAACCGGCTAGGTCTGAGGCCTGACATGYGGGTTGAGAAGCCAACATTGTCCTCCACATTCGAAATGCCCAGGGATTCGGCTTTGAATCGCTTGATGTAACTAGACAATCCTTAAATTTTTCCTTGTTTCAAACTCATTAAATGCAAACTAGTTTTCCTGTGACGTTTTCCAGCAATAAATTGRTGTTTAAACAAAGCTTCTAACACAGTGAAATTGGTAACGCAACTAGATGGTGATTCACTAAACCAAGTTAGAGCGATACCTTTGAGTGTTGTTGGGAAGAACCAACACCATGACACCTCGCATCCATTTTGCGCGGCCATCGGAGTCTTGAAGGCATCCATGTGATCCTAGGGATCAGTCGTTCCATCGAACGTCTCAATTATTGGCACCTTCACTTTCTTCGGGTCTTCAATATCCATGATCTCTCTACTGAATGGGGTCTTGTGGACGAGGCTATGCATCGGTTGTGGTGCCCAGGTGCCTTCTCCTTACTACCTTATTGATTCAAATCGGGTGCTATCTTCATGACCATGAGATCTGGATAGGGGTTGCCTGTGAGATCGACTGACAGCCTCGTGCTGAGACCGGTGAGGTCAGGCAGATGGTCGACCTGAGTCTCCTCGGTGAGGGGAGGCCCGAGGTTGAGGTGTGTCGCCATGACTACGACGATTGTTGATTATTTTGCGGACATCCACACTGCCCCTTCTCCTTTCCTTCATGATGAGGCGGGCATCTGACTGACGACGGTTGGATCGACTAACCTGAGGGGCGTCCTCCCTCCTCTTTGAAGGAAAAAACTGAACTTCACTGGGGATACTCTGAAAAGGACCAGGGGGGTACCCTCTTGGGGAGGCAGGCTGACTCAGAGCTGGTAGCCTTCTTCCCTGGCTGCGCGCTGGCTGACTACGCGAGGGCCGATGGGTGACTCCTACCTGGTGAATGACCCCTACCTAGGGCGGCTGCTGAGGCTGCTCCAGTCGCTTAGTGAGGAGGCTCACCTTCTCCTACAGAGCATTGAGCTCCTCTCTAGTGACTAGGTCACTGGGCTGAGGATGACGAATGGGCGGAGGCCGATTAGTCCTTCCACRCGCGGCTGCAGCACCCGAGTCTCGTGGGGCAGACGAGGCATTGTCCCCCTCCGGGGGGTTAGACTGACCTCCTACTTTGCCTGGCTGACCGGTCGCAAGCTGAACATCATGAGCACCGTAACGCGTACTGACCATGGCTTGCTTGTCTTCCCCACAGACGGCGCCAATCTGTTCCTGTTCAAGGAACTTACAATAAAACGACAAAATAAAGACGTGAAATAATAACTGGGGATGACASTTGGCACGCACGCACCTCCGTCTACGTCGTGAGAATGGACACTGGTCTCCTCCAGCTAACCTGCAAAACAAGCAAAGCTGACTGGCGCGGGGGGTTGACTTAGAAAAGTCCCTCTGATGCTTAAGTCAACAATGAGACTTCCAAGACTGAAGGTCAAGCAAGCTAGACTGTATTTGGTGGGTTAAGAATTAGATACTTGAAATAGGATTACCAACTCCCCTTTTATAGGGTTAGGTAAGGACGCACTTGACTCCTCCTCCAATGTGGGAATAGAGAAGTACTGTATTTGACCAATGTGGGAAAAAAGTACATTAAATGTCATAACATTGTTAGAATACTTTTATGGTCTTTACTTTTACGAACCTACCCCCAGGTGTCCGTATTATGTGGACAAGTGGGGCCCACATGCTTGCCCAATGGTCAGGTGGAGCCCACAGGATGCCACGTGGCACCCTGTGATAGGGTTATTGTGGGAACAATAAGTCATATAATTTTCTCACATTGTAATATATAATGTATTACTATTAGGTATAATTTAGAACTCAAGCATATTGAAAAATATTCAGGACATATGTATCTATTACTCATTACTAAAACAAAATCAAAACGGGACACATATCACCTCATGGTTAGAAATTTTCCCTTCAAAACTTTTAATTTGATTTTTATTTTTTGTGTACATTACTAATATAACACATTCAATATATTTTTCTCAAATCTAGAATATTCAACCTCTATAGAAATATAATTATTTATAAAATTGCAATATCTATCAATATAATTAAGAACATTAAACAAAACCTATTTATTTTAAGAAAATTTTAACAAAAAAGTATTTTTTATTCAGATAGTGCTACTCTATACTATACCTGTCTCTTATACACGACTAGATGTGTATAAGAGACAGACTCTATACTATACAATACGATATTATCATAATGAAATTTATAAAATACATACAATAATAGTAAATCAATTTTATATTTTGTATGAAATACTAAGATAAAATAATCAAAAAATATTATAAATAGTAAGTCCAATATGTTTATGCTTACATGATGGCTATGTATATATCATTCTTCTTAATTAACTTTTTTTTTCTATTTTATTCAGATATAAATAGTACAAAAGATCCCCTAGACATATTAAACTGAATTTTGATGTTTTGTTGTTTTGTTATTTTTTTTATAATATTTTTCATTATTCAATCTTACTATTCCGTACATATATAATATTGATTTACTACTGTTGTATGTATATATTTTATATATTTCATTATGATAATATTGTAGTGTATGGTACAGAGGAACAGTATTATATATAATGAAATTGGTGTGGATTAGTGGTTAAAACATAATCTTTCATGTTAAAGGTCATAGGTTCAAATCCTTGTGTTTGCAAATTTTTTAATCTTTTTAGTTGAACATATACATGGACACATGACATTTTAAAAAGAGTGCACGTGGTGCAACTACAAAAATTATCCGAGAGTCTACCTTCTACATTGTACGACAATCCTTTTAATATATGTTTATAAATAATAAATTAATAAAAACATACAATCTAGAAAATAAATTTAAAAAGGTAGGACAAACATGATTAATTATTTGGATAGTCAAATAGTCAAATGCATATATATATAGTCTAAATTAGTTATGGTAAATGGATATGTTTGAAATGGCTGAGAAAGTCAAAGTCATCAACAACTCCTAACTTTTTCGATGGAAGCTCTTCATGATATGAATCGCAGTGGGCAGTGGAAGCTTTCATGACTTGTTTAGGAGTGGCATCACCATGATATTATGAAGATATTAGGAATTCGCTCCACCATCACCAATTTTATTTACTTTAATGAATTAATTTTTTTCTCTAAATTCAACATTCATTACACATTCSCAATCTTCAACATATATTATATTTTTCGAAATATTTTCTTTGACACATTTTTTTCTCTAACTTACTTTACTCTTTTACGGAGTACTCCCTAACTAACTCAACTATTTTCCCTAATTTACTCAACTCTTAAACACAATGACAAAATTAGGAATGGAAACTAACGAACTGGACTCGGAGCGGATTAAGCATAATCCGACTCCGACCTATAGGAGATTTGTATCTAAGAATCCAACTCGATCCATCTTTTAAATCCGACTCCGATCCGACTTGATCGAGTTCGAGTTTTTTTCCATAAAAATATTTTATATAAAAAACAATCCCTACTTTTAAGTGTTTTTTTTCTATTATCTTTCAGTTATTGTTGTATTTAGTCTTTTTTTATCTATGTTATATATAAAACAAACACCCAAATTTCGTCGAATAATTTTTGTGAATTCCTTTTTGCCCCCCAATGATGCTATTAAAAAATTAGAAAAATAAAATAACAATATGAAAAGAGTAAATAAAAAGAAAATATTTTATCCAAAAAATTTAAAAACAATAAATTAAATGACCAAATTGAAAAACAATGAAATAAAAATGGAAATATCTAACAAATTAATAACATCACTAAATATCAACATAGAAAATAAAAGAATACATCTTATACAAAAAATTAAAAATATAAATTGAATAACTAAATATAAAAACAATAAAATAAAACGGAAATATCTAACAACTTAATAACATCTAGATCTAAAAACAACAATAAGTATATCTTATCCAAGAAATTTACAAAAATGAAATAACTAAATAAGTTTAGATCCAAAACAAAATAAGTAAATATATGTATCCAAAAACCTAAAACTATGTAAATAAAAATTTAAAAGAATAACAAAAATAATATATAAAATATATATAAAAAGTTACTTCTTCTATTTTAAAAAATATTTGTTTTAAAAACAAAAAAAAACTCTATTTATCTCATTTAAATATAAAATAAAGTAAAATCTTTTACTTAAAAAAAATTGATTATTCTAAAAGGATATGCACGCATTTACGTGCATTTCTTACCTTGTATGAAATACAGTGTTTGACTAGAAATAACCTAATAAATATAAAAATTAAATCATAATAATTGTATAAAAGTCAAATCGGGTGATCGGATTTTTTGTGAGATTCGACTCCGACTCTCCTTCAACTCAGAGTCGAATTTTTTTATTGGAGTAGGATTTTGACTTTATTTATTTCGGATTTGGAACATATTTTTTTTCCTCAGATCGGAGCGGACTGAGATAAAATCTGAATTAGATTGACATCTTCAGTCAAAATACATGATATAGAACAACTAATAAAAAACAGAGAGAATATTTTACAAGATTCTTACTACTGTTAGTGAAATTAGAAGAATGATGAGAATTTGGATGGACATCTCTCAAATCCTGCAAATTAATACTCCCTTTTCCATGAAGATCCTGCCAGTTATTATTCATACGCTTCTCAATGCATGTTTTGTATCTCTAATATCTTTAGTTACACATTTGAGAAAATTATAACAATTGAATATTAATAATCTATTCATTAACACGAATCAAACAAGATCCGACATGACTATATTTATAACTATACATTGATAATTATTTACAAGATTCTATTTACTCATGAATAGTGAAATAAACGGGTATGGCATGAATTTGATGAAACGGAGGGAGTAATTGAAATTAGGTATGATAATAGAAATGTTTAGTCGGATCTAGAAACACTTCATGTGAATTATTCACGTGAATTATGCCACTATGTCAATCATTGAATCTATGATAAATCAAACGCATCGTCTAGTGGGTAACCAACTAACCATGACATATTGACATGTTAGTGTGCTACGTGGCCTATGTTCCATGGGTGAACTTTAAATAATACCAAAATTTTCAATTCCAAATGAAAAAGCCAAAATGTGATCAATTTGGATATTTGTGTCCATTGAAATGACATTAATGTCTTCGATTAGTAATTTATAATATTACTTTCTTGCTCCTCAAAACTATTTTTAAAATTTTCTAATCAATTCCAAATATCACAAAAATGTAGCAAAACACACTACAAATGAAGCTAGATTTTTCTATAATTTATGCATTATTTTTTACTTTGTGACAACCAGATTCCCAAAGAAAAAATGTAAAATCGAGCGAAACACAAGTTTCCGGAATCTTCCATTCAACAAATGTGGATAAAGAGCTTCGTAGCTTGCCCCCCAAGCATCCCACATTCATTGAATTAGCAAACATGACAAAATAAATAGTTATAACATTTTTGGATATTATTTCTCGACATCACAAAGCAAAAGAGGCAAGAAAATCAACCGACATAGGAGAAAGTATCTGGACACAATAGCGCTCATTTGGACGCAATTACACCCATGTTCACGTGTTCTCACATGAACTCGGGCTAAAATAAGACCTTCCCATTCGCTGACTCTTCATTTCACATCTTTTARATTCTTAGCAAAGCTCTGCTGCATTTTCCTCTCAAAATACTCTCTCTAACTACACTCAAACTCATACAAACATAATCAAATTCTTAGTTTGATTAAGGTTCATTAAGGGTTATAAAGGGTCTGAAGCTTTTTTTTTATCGAAAGCGTCGTGTTGCAAGGTAGGTTTGAGGCCAAAGTCTCATTCTTCTAATCCCCTTTCTCATGCTTGTTGAGAAATTCGTCTTCCTATGTAAATTGCATGTAAATCGACTAACAACTATTCGATGATTCTAATGAAAATCAATCTTAGCCATAACTTTTAATTTTTGTTAAGTGCTTACAGCATGCTTCTAATTACCTCACCTATGACTTGTCTTAAACAAGACCACCATAATTTCATGTTTTCATTCCTAATAAGACAAACAAATGACAACCGACATGCAATCTATTTCGCCCTTACTCTCGTCCCTAAATCCATGATCTCGATGCACGACCAGACTATGGAGGTCTTCACTTTGCATTATATATGACTTGACAATGKATAATCATGGGTTCTGCAGCTCTCGAAAAGAGTGCAGTGGCGACTTCCTCTACTTGAGTTTTCGAATATAATTCACACTATTCCAATCACAATATGCAAACTGGGAAGAATTCAACTCTTAGTAGATTAGGTTTCACCTAGATTTTATACGACGGGGTACCTAGGGTCATCAATCCCCCTTAGGCCCGATAAGTGTTAAAAATGATTCGACCCCGCGGCGTCCGTACACTTATATTATTTAAATGTGGAATTTATTATTAGATTATATGAAAAAAATTAGCGGTCCTTTTGATGATAAGGTATTGTGTGATTAGACGCTTTGCACACCCTATTCACCAGCCTAGTGTTGAGGTGATTTTGCATTTCACCAACAAGTCAAACGTCAAATATTTTTTTTGTTCGGTAGGGGGGGTTTCCCTATGATTACTTATTATATAGATAACCTTACTAACGTAAAAAATGGCTCCTAAGGTCATGAACAAAGATAAGAGTGTATAAACATAGGAAATTAAACCTAGTGTAGAATGAAACTGATACTTAGAATAAACATAAATAAAAAGTTATAAAGGCCTTCCATTAAAATAGTAACGATAGAGTCAGYCTACAAATGTATTACAAGGAAGGATGATTACCTCCATGTTCATACAATTGGGAAAGATAGTAACAAGCTATTGATCCATGAGAATGAACTACGCTACGCTATGCTATGCTATACTAAACCAAGCTATGCTAAACTATACTTGGCTAATAAGCGAAGTGCGGCTAAGGAAAAGTAGTCAAGTGCGAAAAAAAAAAGATAGATTTGTTTAATGTGTTATTGTTGTTGTTGTTGTTGTCTTTATTCGGCTCTACCTATTTATAGGCCTTCGGTGATGGAGATCGTGGTAAGGAAGTTAATGATGGTTTTCTCCTAGTAGCGGTTTCTTGGAACTTTCAGGTTTTCCCTTTATATTTATGTTCAAACACTTGACATTTGATATCTCCCGACTATTTTCTTTCAGGCGCTTCTAATATAGGTTAAACTCCACGTCACTATTTGTCAACAAAGTCAACCAAATATTTTTAATCCTTAACACCTAGAAAATTGATACTTTTATATATTTTTTTGTTATGTTATATGTAGACTTTAGAGCTATGTTTAAGCATTAAATATCGTGGGAGACGCGTCTTCGACTCAAGTCGACCAGGATGGTTATTGCGTCGCTTTTCTCTTGTTAAGAGATGAGACTTGTCAGATTTGTTTTTAAAGTTTTTAAAGTCGAATTTCTTATTATCATATTTCATTTGTTTTTGTTGTTGCGTGAATCCATATTTTAGGAAGAAATTTCGTTAAGAGATACAACGAAGAAACTTGAAATAGTTTGTCATCTATGCACAAAATCATATTGTAGACACCTAAAACTGTCTCCCCAAATTGAATAGCCGATGAGGAAAAGTACGACATTTCGAATTAGATTTGACTCCGAAAGTTGGAAAAAAATCCATAAACCACATCCATTTGCATAAGTCAAATTAAACTTGAGTTTGAAATCATACGTCGGGAGCACAATAATGGGCGGAAAGTATTTATTTTTATTTATTTTAATTCTTTTCTATTTTTACGCTTTTTCTTTATTTTAAGATTTTTGTAGAATATTTCGGTAGTTCATTTCTCTAATTTCCATATTTCATTTGTTTCCTCTCATTTTTCTGAGTTCGCTAGTATTTTTAGATTTTTTTTATTTTTCTTGGATTTTCTATGATTTTTACAACTTTTATAAAATGATTTTCGAAAATAAATGAATTAAGAAATTCGTAGATAAATCCTGATAATTCGGGAAAGATCGGGAATGTTCTAGAAGATTAACCTTGAGCTCCAAGAAAGCCAAAATTAGATAAAAAGAATAAGTTGGATAAAGGATAATTCCCGGATCATAGATTAGATTCAGAAAATACGGATAGAAATACCCGAACAAAAATGAAAAAATCGGATGTACACTGCTAGCCACGTCACACAACCGTATATACGGTCCCTACAATTGTACATACGGTTCCTCTAATCATATATACGGTTGAATGGTATATCCTATTCTTTTTTTTTATTTTATTATACCTATCTTTTTCTGTGTATACGCCTATAAATACATGCTCTCGATGCTTAATTAAACATCCACAATAATTAGTATTGGAAGTGAAATTCAAAGCTCTTAAAAATCTCTCTCTCATCRACAAACACAAATTACTTTCAAAATCAAAAGTCCCTCGGATTCGTCGCTGCTTTCGGAGTCGTAACTTTGTGAATTTAGGTACAAATTCTGAGGTTATTTAATCAAACTCTCTCTTTTCTCTTATTATTTATTTTTTTTGGTAAATAAGAAATTTTTATTAAGACCACAAAACCAAACACAAAAAAAGTCCACATGGTACAACCACCCAAGAAATAGGCAAAACGTAACAACCTCAAAAAGAAAGCAAACCTAAACAATCAACGATTCAATCCATGACCTATTCTGTGTACTAACTGTTTTGCCTAGAATTTGTAAGATTCTAAACTTAACAGTGTATTTTATATTCTGCACAATTACATCCACAGGAGTAATCATTTGATCCTAGCAGGCCTTATTCCTCACTAGCCATAAATGGTATACCACAGCAGCCACATTAGCATAAGCAACTCGCTTCTGAATAGAATTTAGCTCTTTGTTTCTCCCAATAGTTCGTAGCAGAGGAATGATAGGTATAGGAGTAATTCTCAGATGCAGCCATTCTTTGATTTGATCCCAAACAACCAAAGAATAAGTACAACCATAGAGCAAATGTGCATGATCTTCAGGTGCTTCCTGACAAAGAGGACAGGAAATATCGTCACAAATACCAAATTTTGCCAATCTATCTTTCGTGCCCAACCTTTGGATGGTATAGAGCCAAAGAATGAACCGATGGTTTGGAGCTGTGAAATGGTTCAAAATAAACCGACTCCAATGACAAACCTGAGCAGTCTGATAGATTTTTTGATACAGAGAAGCAATCTTGTAGTAACCATTATCAAGCCAATCCCAACTGTGAGTGATAGCATGTATGTCAGCCTTGGTAGCACAGATGTATTTCTAAGCCCAACTCGCACTAGCAGGGGCATGATACGGGTTCCATTGAATTTTGATTAATATAATTAATTTAATACATTGAATTTCGTTTTGCTTTTGGTTTTAAATCAGGTATAATTCATTCGTTTTCAATTGTTTTTCGACTGATCACAATTGTTTTGATTATAATTGTCTATGCTAACGATTTTCTATGTTGTGATACGCAATTCAATTGGAAGCAAAGCTTTTGACACTCTAATCTTGCTTTGTTTTCTTTTGCTTTGATAGCGATACAAGGCAAGTTGATTTGTATAAATTTTAGTTTTGATTTCTATATWTATTATTCTTGATCTTTGCGCCTATGACTCTTTCAATTGCTTAATCAAGACTGTAATTTGCTTGAATCACATTAAATTCAAGTTAATTATGGTCGAACGGATTTTAGGTACCATATTAATTTGATTAATTCGAAGTGGTCATAATCATTAGGATTGGTAGCGATGCATGCTTCATAGAAATAAACTCATGTATTATTGTTTTTAGTGCGCTTTCTAAGAACAAATCGATAGGGTCTTTGAATTCAATCATTATGATTAATGGAACTAAAATGAGACTAAGTAGAGGCCGCTACATGTGGGCGAATTGGGTCAAAGATCTTTTTCGTACCATGTCCTCGAACCCACACTTTGGTTACTAGCCAAATAGTGGGGCCATTAGTTTGGCACAAATGTTTCGGGAGTCCGTGATTAACCTGTATAGACACTCACGTWCATGATTAATTCAAAATTGACGTAGGATATAGGCCTTGACAAGGGCACACACCCACACATATCAATAATTGAAGCAATGATAAAGCAATAGTAGGGGTTTACATATCAATGCTGGTTTTTTTATTTTTTTAAAAAATATATATTTCTTTTTAAATTCAGTTTTTTTATTAAAAAAAAGGTCTCACCCTATAGCGACATGCCACTTAGCAATATAATCACGTGTTTCAAAAAGCAATGTGGATCCATATGTTTCAAGCCTACTAGTGTTCGTTGGCGCGCGCAAGCGCGCCGTGGTCCACTATAACAATATGACAATGCATTTGTGAGAAATTTAAAGAAATGTACTCTGGATTAGGATTTATCATTTTATTGTGCGCAAAATCATGCGACTCAACCAATTACTTCCTTCGTTTTTTTGTGGGTTATTTTCCCACTCCATTTTTTTGGCTCAAAAATTCAAATGGAACCAAATTACTAAATTCAAATTKCAATTCACTTTTTGGCCGCCAATTATGTCAAACTTGTTGATATATTTTTGACTGCCAACCCATGGGCCCCAAAAAATATCTCAAATGCGTTGATATATTTTTTTGTTGGTTGATAATATAACATCCTTAAACATGAAGCCTAAATCGGTGTAAAAGCAAACCGACTTGGATAATTTGGAAACAATCAGCTCAGTGTCTGTCTCGAACACAACACATGAAATGTATGACCTTTCCAGACACTTCTTATCGTATCAATCAATATATTTGATGGTAAATGGAATACTTAGATTGAATAGAAAAAAAATTAAAAAGATTGAGTTGAAACACTACAATATTTTGAAATTGACTAAGAATTGGCTGGTATCATTTGAGTTTATGAGGCTGAACTCCAACCTAGATAATAAGAATTGAAGCAATGTCAATATAGAGTTTTGGCACAACTAAAAGCATGTGAATAGTTAACACACTCATGAACTAACTTTAGGTTTTGAAGACTGAAGAGAGTAATGCTCGTTTCGAAAGCTTGAGGGCTCGAGGTAGATCTTTCAGGTATCCATATTTTGGTTGGCTAATTAAACATGCGTACAATAACATGAGTTCTTTAAAGAGGCTAGGTATCCACCAACTTATAAAACTCATTAATAGGTAACCAAAAACTGTTCTTCAAACTAAAAGGGGCAAAAAGAGAGCTCTTAGAGAAATGGCTTTCATCCATAAAAACTTCGATGTGATTCAATTTCCTCCTACCTACCAAATGAACCCTTGGAACAAAATACAATGTTATTTTTCTAAAAATTACAGTGAATCCCATAAATAGAATCTATTTGATGTGGATTTATAAGCGAGAAGTTCACAAATCACTTGAATACAACGAATTAAGCATTAATTGAAGATATTTCCCAAAGGATTGGAATAAAACAAACGAAAAAAATTACTTCAAACCCCCGGACCAACAATAGAATTTGAACGATCTTAACTCTCAAACTGGAACCATCTCCAAAGAAGCAATCGCCAATGTAGCTAATCAAGTGAATTTCTGGACCAATCACAAAACTCACAAGGTTTTTCTCTGAAATAACAAAGAGGAAGTTTTGACAAGAATAAACTAATCTTTTATTAAAATATTCGGACCTATTTATAACACAAAATAGTATCTAAAACTAACAAAGATATTTAAGGAAAGATATAAATCTTATCCAGAAATTATCCTAACTAATTATATCCTAACAATATCTAATTAAAACTAACTTTAACCAAATCTAATCTAACAAACTAACCCTAACCGAATCTAATCTAAGAGATTATTSCAACTAACAAACCAGAATAATATCCTAACCAACTAATCAGAATAATATCCTAACCAATTAATTTGAATTTTCCAAAAATAAGCAAAATAAATCTAACTAAAATAATTAATCTTAACAAATATTCGACAATAATAATAAAATAAAGCTAATAATAATGATCTAATCCCTATCTAGATCATTCTCCRCATTTTATAAACAAAACTTGTCCCAAGTTTTGGTGTAGCAAGCGATGCAACCATCCATATGCGACATTCTTTAGTGGCGTGTTGTAGAATCATAGGTTCACGAACATGTGATTGTACAATATTATCTATGGACGAGTTGTAGTTGTGAAGTGGAGACTTTCATGTAGAAGTCAGCGGACCAACTTACTTACTTTTTWAAAAAAAATCCAATCTTTCAAAGATTTGAATACGTAGATCCACCTATTGTGCGAAAGGAATAGAATATTGCTTTGTAGTAGGTTCTTCCAATTCGGTTTTGACTGTAGTGATGATGATACTAACCTTTTCTTTCATGGTGAAAATATTATGAATGATCGATTCACCTTGTACAAGCTCATTTTGCGCATAAAGACTCAAACATATATCACTTGTAGAATACAAAGTTTCAACCTTACTCATATCTTGGGCACTTTCTATATCAACACATGTAATATCTTGTATTTCCCCTCCACTATGAGATGATGAAACATTGTTTACTATTCCTAGCATGAGGTTAAATTCTTGAAGATGATAAAGGACTTGAGATCTATCCAAGATTTTCAAATTGTCAATTTCTTCAAGTTCTTGATACCTTTCCCATGTGATATTTAATTTGTTGGGAGAAACTATTGAATTATGTCCTATTTCTTGATATTTAGAACACCTATTTTTTTTATCATGTCAATCAAGAACCTTGTTCGGTTTGAAGCTTCCATCAATATCTAGTAAATCATAGAGTTTGCATTCTTTCCATAATCTTGTCCCATATCTTTCATGGAAGTCCTCAAAACCCTAACAAGAATTCAAAAACAAAAACTAGACATGTTGCACCCAAAAACAGATTATTTGTCAAATCAAAACACATACCAAATCAACTCCGTTTGTGTTGAAATTTTAAACAGATGTTCCCCTATTTATCCACAACACTCGACCAAACTTTCGTGAAAAATTCAAAGCCAATAAATCACAATTGTATTTTTACCTAAGACTGCGCAAAACTGTTTCGAATCTGACCTCTTTTTAAAAAACGATCTCAACCAAATAGCTAACGATCTTGAAAAATTCTCAAATTTTACAAGTAAAAACTAGACAAAATGTTTTCAAATTCCAAAAAACGAATCACCCGAAAAAGCTTAAGAGACGAGTGAGAACGCAGCTTGCAAAGTTGCGCAAAAATTTGAAAATTTTCGAACCAAAAATCTGCAAAGTTGATCAAATAACCCTTGAAGGAACACGACCACCCCAAAGAATAGTTGGCTCTTGATACCATTTTGATGTGGATTTATAAGCGAMATGCTCACAAATCCCTTGAATACTACGAATCAAGCATTAATTTAAGATATTTCCCAAAGGATGGAAATWAAACGAACGAAAGATAACTTCAAACCCCCGGACAAACCACAGAATTTGAAGGATCTTAACTCCTAAAGTGGAACCAGCTGCAAAGAAGCAACCAACAATGTAGCTAATCAAGTGAGTTTCCGGACCAACCACAAAACTCACCAAGTTTTTCTCTGAATTAACAAAGAGGAATTTTTGACAAGAATAAACTGATCTTTTATTAAAATATTCAGGCCTGTTTATAACATAAAATAGTATTTAAAACTAACAAAGATATTTAAGAAAAGATATAAATCTTATCTAGAAATTATCCTAACTAATTATATCCTAACAATATCTAATTAAAACAAACCTTAACCAAATCTAATCTAACAAACCAACCCTAACCGAATCTAATCTAAGATATTATTCCAACTAACAAATCAGAATAATATCCTAACCAACTAATCAGAATAATATCCTAACCAATTAATTCGATTTTTCCAAAAATAAGCAAATAAATCTAACTAAAATAACTAATCCTAATAAATATTCGACAATAATAATAAAATAAAGCTAATAATAATGATCTAATCCCTATCCAGATCATTCTCCCCTATTTGAAAACAAAACTTGTCCCAAGTTTTGGAGTAGCGAGCCATGTAACCATCCATATGCYACATTCTTTAGTAGCGTGTCGTAGAATTATAGGTTCTCGAACATGTGCTTCTACTATAATATATATGGGCGAGTTGTAGTTGTGAAGTGGAGACTTCCAAACATAAGTCAGCGGACCATCTTCCTTACTTTTTAAAAAAAATTCCCATCTTTCAAAGATTCGAATTCGTAGATCCACCTGTTGTGCGAAAGGAATAGAATATTGTTTTGTAGTAGGTTCTTCCAATTCGATTTTGACTGTAGTAATGATGGTACTAACCTTTTCTTTCATGGTGCAAATATAATAAATGATCGATTCACCTTGTACAAGCTCATTGTGCGCATCAAGACTCAAACATATATCATTTGTAGAATCCAATGTTTAAACCTTAGTCATATCTTGGGCACTTTCTAGATCAACACATGTAATATCTTGTATTTCCCCTCCATAATGAGATGATGGAACATTGTTTTCCATTATTAGCATGAGGTTAAATTCTCGAAGATGATAAAGGACTTGCGATCTATCCAAGCTTTTCAAATTGTCAAATTCTTCAAGTTCTTAATACCTTTCCCAAGTGATAGTTATTTTGATAAGACAAACTGTTGAATTATGTCCTATTCCTTGATATTTAGAACACCTATTTTTGTTATCATGCCAATCAAGAACCTTGTTAGGTTTGAAGCTTCCATTAATATCTCGTAAATCATAGAGTTTGACATTCTTTCTATAATCTTGTCCCATATCTTGCATGGAAGTCCTCAAAACCCTAGCAAGAATTCAAAGATAAGAAACTAGACATCTTGCACCCAAAAACAGATTATTTTTCGAATCAAATCACATACCAAATCAACTCCGTTTGTGCTCAAATATTAAACCGATGTTTCCCTATTTATCGTCAACACTCGACCAAACTTTCGTGCACATATTCAAAGCCAATAAATCACAATTAATTTTTACCTACGACTGCGCAAAACTGTTTCGAATCTGACCTCTTTGTAAAAACGATCTCAACCAAATAGCAAACGATCTTGAAAATTTCAAATTTGATAGGTAGAAAATTGACAAAACGTTATCAAATTCCAAAAAACGAATCACCTGAAAAGCTTAAGAGACGAGTGAGAACAAAGCTTGCAAAGTTGAGCAAAAATCTGGAAAATTTCGAAACAAAAATCTACAAAGTTAATCGAATAACCCTTGGAGGAACACGACCACCCCAAAGAATCGTTTTCTCTTGATACCAATTTTATGTGGATTTATAAGCGAGACGCTCACAAATCCCTTGAATACCAAAAATAAAGCATTAATTGAAGATATTTCCCAAAGGATGGGAATAAAACGAACGAAAAATAACTTCAAACCCCCGGACCAATCACAGAATTTGAAGGATCTTAACTCCCAAAGTTGAACCAGCTCCAAAGAAGTAACCGACAATGTAGCTAATCAAGTGAATTTTCGGACCAACCACAAAACTCACCAGGTTTCTCTTAATTAACAAAGAGGAATTTTTGACAAGAATAAACTGATCTTTCATTAAAATCTTCGGACCTATTTATAACACAAAATAATATCTAAAACTAARAAAGTTATTTATTGAAAGATATAAATCMTATCCAAAAATTATCCTAACTAATTATATCTTAACAACGTCTAATTAAAACTAACCCTAACCAAATCTAATCTAACAAACCAACCCTAACCGAATCTAATCTAACAAACCAACCCTAACCGAATATATTTATTTAATGAAGTATAAGTCTGAATCGTTTGAAAAGTTCAAGCAATTTCAAAATGAAGTACAGAATCATTTAGGCAAGACAATAAAAGCACTACGATCAGATCGTGGTGGGGAATATTTGAGCTAAGAGTTAGACGATCATCTCAAAAGTTGTGGAATAGTTTCACAACTAACTCCACCAGGAACACCTCAATTAAATGGTGTGTCCGAAAGGAGGAAATGAACTTTACTTTATTATGTTCGATCAATGACGAGTCTTGCAGATCTTCCAATATAGTTTTGGGGATATGCCCTCGAAACCGCTGCTTTTACACTAAACAGGACTCCGTCAAAGACAGTAGAAAAGACACCATATGAGTTATGGACAGGAAATGTTTGAAAGTTATCTTTTCTACGAATTTGGGGTTGTGAAGCTTACGTAAAGCTTTTACTCTCAGATAAGCTATCTCCCAAATCAGACAAGTGTTTCTTCGTAGGTTATCCTAAAAAAACGAAGGGCTACTACTTTTACAACCGTAATGAGAACAAAGTGTTTGTTGCTCGAGATGGTGTCTCTCTGGAAAAGGATTTCATTTCCAAAAAGACAAGCGGGAGTAGTATTGTTCTCGAAGAAATTCGAGAAGAGCAACAGATGGATGTGGATAAAACCACATCAGTGATGAGATCACAGGGATATTTCTCCTATTGCTRAGCCCATACGTAGATCTAGTAGACCGACAAGAGCACCAAAGAGGTTTGTTGAAGTCTTGTTGACTGAAAATTCTAAAATTATTATTTTGGAAAGTGAAGAGCCTACTAGTTATATGCAAGCTTTGACGAATCCAAACTCCAAAAAATGGCTTGGAGCCATGAAATCTGAAATGGAATCCATGTCTGAAAACCAAGTATGGGCTTTGGTAGATTTGCAAGATGGGGTAAAACCTATTGGAAGCAAATGGGTTTTCAAAGTGAAAACAAARATGGATGGAAATGTAACCATTTTCAAGGCTCGACTGGTCGCTAAAGGTTTCAAACAAATTCATGGTACTGACTATGATGAAACATTTTTCACCAGTCGCGATGCTTAAATCCATTCGGTTCCTTCTATCGATTGTCGCATTTTATGATCATGAAAGTTGGCAAACGAATGTTAAAACCGCCTTCTTGAATGGTTTCTTAGAGGAGGATGTGTACATCACACAACAAGAAGGTTTTGAAGATCCAGAAAATCCTAAGAAGGTATGTAAGCTTAAGAAGTCCATTTATGGGCTAAAACAAGCATCTAGGAGTTAGAATCTTCGATTTGATGAGGCAATCAAAAGGTTTGATTTTCTTAGAAGTGAAGAAGAATCTTGTGTTTACAAGAAGGTTAGTGGGAGTAACATAGTCTTCTTAGTCTTGTATGTAGATGACATACTCCTCATGGGAAACGACATACCAATACTTGAGTTTGTCAAGGAGTGGTTAAAAAGTTGTTTCTCTATGAAAGACTTAGGAGAGGCTAAATACATATTYGGAATCAAAATCCATAGAGATAGGTCTCGAAGGATGATAGGATTAAGTCAAGAAATTTATATTGATAAGGTTCTTGAAAAATTCAATATGGAAAACTCTAAGAGAGGATTCATTCCCATGCAACATGGCATATCGTTAAACAAGACTCAGTGTCCAAAGACACTTGATGAGATGAAGCAAATGAGAAATGTTCCTTATGCGTCTGTTATAGGATCAATCATGTATGGTATGATTTGTACAAGGCCAGATTTCTCTTATGCTTTGAGCGTCTGCCAAAGATTCCAATCAAATCTAGGTGTCACGCACTAGAATATAGCTAAGAACGTCATTAAGTACTTAAGAAGAACTAAGGATAGTTTCCTAGTGTATGGAGGTGAGAGTGAATTAGTTGTGAAAGGTTACACAGATGCAAGCTTCCAAGCCGACAAAGATGACTTTCAATCTCAAACTGGTTTCATATTTTGTCTAAATGGAGGTGCAGTGAGTTGGAAAAGTTCCAAGCAAAGCACTGTAGCAGATTCTACAACAGAAGCTAAATATTTAGCAGAAATTGAGACAGCTAAAGAAGCTATTTGGCTCAAGAAATTCCTGATCGAAAGGATGTGAAAGTTTGCAAAGTTCACACCAATGATAACCTCGCTGATCCATTGACTAAACCCATGCCGCAGCCAAAACATGAAGGTCACGCTACGGCTATAGGCATTAAACATATTGGAGAWTGGCTTTAGTGTGTAAAGACATTGAATTATGTTTTATTACGTTTATCAATAATATTTCTCTTATTTAATTGTGGTTTAGAATTAAATAATACGTCGAAAGCTTATCAAATACGTGATTTGATAAATGAAACCCTATAAGGTGAACAAAATTATTAAATTACTTATGTTCCTAGTCTGAGTCATTAATGGACATAAATGACTTAACTAAATGGCTAGTATGTGGATTGATGATAGCYCAGTTTCATGGCCTATGGGAACATGGAGATGTTTATTCAATCACATGGATACACAAAGTAAATGTGTATTGAACTGACTAAATGAAATAAGATTTCAAAATTATATACAGTGGATTCGTTAGACATGAGAACAACATTATTCCCATGTAACGATTAGTATGTCTTTGATACTGTCAAACGCCGCACCGTAAAAGGAGGTTATAAAGGCAGTAATTAAGATTGCTAAATTTTTATTGGGAGTCTTGGTTGGACAAGATTGGATAAGTCCTCCTATTTAAATAGGATTGGTGTCATTGCCCCTTAAAGAGTTTGAACTGGAAATGCATGCCCGTGCTCAAGTGGATTAAGGAGTTAATCATTTGTTTCGATAGTTAAACTCYGGTTTCAAGAAACAATTTGAACCTCTAATATGGATAACATATGATGTTGTCATATTATCAAATTGGACACTAAGAGACTTAGAGAATTCTAGATTGCTCCACTTGTTCTCGGATAAGTGGTAGATTGAAGGAAGTAGTGTCCTCGATCAAGTATAGCAATTACTGTAAATAATATAGGATTAATTAAGGAGATTATTAATTCGGTTATTTTAGGGTCGTAGTGTTTTGCTAGAAACCAACTACGATCTGTASGCTTATTATTGAATGGGCATGCTGCTATAATAACCGGATCCTATAAGGTCACACATATAAACACGAGTTGAATCAATACACCAAGCCCATTAGGACAAGGTGGACGGTTAGGAGGAATTAGAGATTAGGGTTTTGGAAATCCTATTACCTAATTACTACTATATATTAGGCTTAGTATTATGTATGAGATACATAATAATTTTACAGAGTGAAATCAATAAGCCTAATATTTCTTCTAAGCCGTTTCCCATAAAAGTAAGAGAGTGGAAATTTGTTCCTCCTTCTTCCGTAACTAGCGTACGTGGCGATCTTTCTCGTGTTTGTGTACTAAGTAGAGGAATCGCAATTGAGGTTCTTGATCTCCGAAGGAGGGCTATCAAAGGCTAAAAGGGAGTACACGCATCAAAGGTATATCTAACTCCTATTATGTAATTCGTATTAATTATATGCATGAGATCCTGTTTAAGATGCTTAGAAGGCGTTCCTGAAATTCCACTATCGCATCTATTAAGTTCCTACATTGTCCCTTTTGTTTTATCATGTTTCTCCTTTTTGGACCTATTTTGTGTGTGACCTTTTGGACTTTGAATATTTTTGACATGTTACCGATTCCATTTATCATGTTTTTACTTAGTCAAGCAAGAATTAATCATCTGCCCATTCTTACCACAATAGGTGCAAATGTGCATGTTTTTTGCAAACACYTATTTAACTCTCTTGAATTCAGATATCCAAGCACCACCTCTGCCCAACCTTTGTGGCTGTTAGGAACTAGAACCATAATACCCTAGTCTAAACCTTTGAGAATTTCCATGTTGAGAGGTTAGAATATTTAAAGTACTCTGAGCATCGAGTAGCCTAATCATCTATCTTGGGCAATCACTTAGATCCTGTTCCTTGGTTTCAAGTTTCTTAAGCTGAGCTTCATTAAATTCAGCAGCAATGGCAAGATCCAACTTTGCCCTATGAAGCTCATCCTTAAGCTTTGAAACCAAATCCAAGTCTAGTTCAATAGTGGTCTCAATGTTTTCGCCTTTTTGTAGTTTGAATATTTCGATTTGAAGATCACAGATTTTACCTTCATATTCCAAATGTAAAGAATAAATATCAACATCTTGATTACCTGAAGTAACTTCAGTGTTGATACTTTTCTTTAAATTGAATATTTCAGCTTGTAAATCACAGATCTTACCCTCATATTCCAAACACAACTCTTTGACATCAACATTTGCACCTCTAGTGCTAGCAAGAGAAGCTTTCATATTCACATACTCTTTGAACAATTCTTCAACATCATCAATCATATAATTATGAGCTAAAAATAAGTCAGCATGTTCTAAAGTAAAACTTTTCTGTTTAAGCAACTGGAAATTTATTTCATCAACTTCAGTCTCCTTAAGCTTACTAAAACCTTTGTCACTATTTTGATAAAAAAATTCACTTGTTAAATCTGACTAAGGTTTTAGTAACTCAAGTTCTATGTTCTTCTGGTCTAAACTTATTTCAAGCTCTGAAATTTTTTCTTTCAGTTCTGAACAAATAAGTTCAAGCTCAGCAAAWCGACATTCACTTAAGTCTAAATTTCGTGTTGCTTCTCTCATCTTTTTCTTATTAGCTTTATAAGCAACATTACCTTTAACATTTTATTCTATAGCAGAATCTATAAAACCTAATAACTCATCTCTATCACAATACCTCATTTGATCTTGCATATCAGAAATTGTTACTTGTTCCTCATCTGGAGAGCTGCTTCCTGCCAATAGACACATGTYACCTTTCTTTCCAYAATTGGTCTATCTCTGGTCTAAGTCTCCCAACATTGTAGTCACACAAACAAGAGCCTCGCGCTTCTCTCTTTCACCACCTGAGTCTGAATCTCCCCAAGCAGCAAGCATGGCTCTTTTGGTTATCTTCCTCTCTCGTTGTCCACCTTTGTCATTTTTCCAGGTTGGACAATCTTTGATCATATTTCCAAATTCACCACATTGAAAACAACCAATGCTAGTACTGGTCTTCTTTGAGTGGCCTTTGTTCTTCCAAGACTTCCCTTTGTATTGTGATCTAAGACTTCTTTTCAACCTCCTTACCATAAGACTTATCTCGTAGAAATCTTCCTCTTTTTCTTCTCCTTTTAGAGCTAGTCCACGATTTTTAGTTGTAATTTATTCCTTTGTATCAACCAACATCTAATGAGTCATTAGAGACACAATGTGTTGTTTTACGGTCAAGGTGGATAAATCCATGGCCTCCAGTATTACAGTAACCTTGGGCTACCATTTAACTATCAAACTCCTTAAAATTTTCTGACCAAAACTTAACTATTGAAGCTTTTTCCAAGAGATTTCAGTTCATTAATAATAGATATAAAGAGAGTAAACATATCCCTTATATTTTCATCTCGATTCATATCAAAAGTTTCATATTTGGGCATAAGCATATCCACTTTAGATCGCCTAACTTCACTAGTTCCCTCATAGGCTAACTCGAGGGTTTCCCATATTTCCTTAGCAGTAGAGCATGCTAAAATACGGCTTACCTCATTATCACACAACAAGATAAACGTGCGCGGGCGACCGACGTTAGCGACCGATTTTTSGTCGCTAACGTCGGTTGCCTTTTTTTCGTCGCTAAAAAAAATTAGCGACCGATTTTTTGATTAAGAAATCCTCCAAAATTTTAGAGGGAAAAGGAATTAGCGACTGAAATTCGATCGCTATTTAGCGACAGACATTGTAGSTGTCGCTAATAAGCGACCYAATTTCGGTCGTTGATTCCCTTTTCCCTCGAATATTTTGGAGGAACATTGAAATTAGCGACCGAAATTCGGTCGCTAATTCCCTTTTTCATCCAAAGTTTTGGAGGGTCAAAGGGATTAGCGACCAAAATTCAGTCGCTAAATTCAATTTAAACACGATAGGCTTTCTAAGTCTTGTTTACACACGTTTAAACACGATAGGTTCAATTTGGGACGTGAAAGGGCCATTTTTGGCCATTTTTGGGGTTTTCGCGACTAACTTCTACAAACGCAACCTATTACTAGTTTTTAAAGCTACTTCAAGTCTTCAATTATTCACTTAATCTTTCTAAGTCTTGGTTTCACACGTTTAGACACGACAAGTTCAATTTGGGGCGTGAAAGGGCCATTTTTGGCAATTTTTGGGGTTTTCGTGCCTAACTTCTACAAACGCAACCTATTACAAGTTTTTAAAGCTACTTCATGTCTTAAACTATTCACTTAACCTTTCTAAGTCTTAATTACAGACGTTTACACACGACAAGTACAATTTYGGGCGTGAAAGGGCATTTTTGGCCATTTTTGGGGTTTTCGCGCCCTACTTCTACAAACGCAACCTATTACTWGTTTTTAACGCTACTTCATGTCTTAAATTATTTACTTATGCTTTCTATGTCTTGTTTACACACGTTWAGACACGACAAGTTCAATTTGGGGCGTGAAAAGGCCATTTTTGGCCAATTTTGGGGTTTTCACGCCTAACTTCTACATACGCAACCTATTACTAGTTTTTAAAGCTCTTTCATGTGTTAAATTATTCAATTAAGATTTCTAAGTCTTGTTTACACAAGTTTAGACACGACAGGTTCAATCTGGGACGTCCAAGGGCCATTTTTGGCCATTTTGGCGATTTTTGGGTTTCGGTCTAAACTTCTACAAACGCAACCTATTACAGTTTTAAAGTTACTTATTGTCAATTCACTTAAGCTTTCTAAGTCTTGCTTACACACGTTTAGACAAGACAAGTTCAATTTGGCGGCTCAAGGGCATTTTTGGGGTTTTCGCGACCTAATTCTAGAATCGAAATCATTACTAGTTTTAAGCGTCCTCATGTCTTAAATTATTCACTTAAGCTTTTTAATCTTGGTACACAGTTTTAGACACGGACCAATCAATTTTGGGCATGAAATGGCCCTTTTTGCCATTTTTGGGTTTTCGCCTAAATTCTACCAACGCAACCTATACTAGTTTTTGAAGCTCCTTCATGTCTAAATATTCACTTAAGCTTACTAAGTCTTGGTACACAAGTTTAGACACGACAAGTTCAATTTGGGCGTGAAAGGGCTTTTTCGCATTTTTGGGGTTCTCGCCTAATTCTACAAACACAACCTATTACTAGTTTTTAAAGCTACTTCATCATCTTAAATTATCACTTATGCTTTTTAAGTCGTGGTTTCACACGTGTAGACACGACAAGTTCAATTTGGGCGTGAAAAGGCATTTTGGCAATTTTTGGGTTTTCACATCTAAATTCTAGAAACGCAACCTATAATAGTTTTTAAAGCTACTTCATGTCTTAAATTATTCACTTAAGCTTTCTAAGTCTTGGTTACCACGTTAGACACGACAAAGTTAATTTGGGGCGTGAAATGACATTTTTTTCCTATTTGGGGTTTTCACGCCTAACATCTACAAACGCAACCTATTAAGTTTTTAAAGCTACTTCATGTCTTAAATTATTCACTAAAGCTTTCTAAGTCTGGTTACAACATTTAGACACGACAAGTTCAATTTGGGGGGAAAGGGCCATTTTTGGCCATTTTTAGGGTTTTCCGCCTAAATTCTACAAACGCAACCTATTACTAGTTTTTGAAGCTCCTTCATGTCTTAAATATTTTCACTTAAGCTTTCTAAGTCTTGTTTCACAAGTTAGACACGACAAGTTAAATTTGGGGGTGAAAGGGCCATTTTTGGGAATTTTTAAGGTTTTCGGCCTAAATTCTACAAACGCAACCTATTACAATGTTTTAAAGCTACTTCATGTCTTAATTAATCACTAAGCTTTCTAAGTTTGTTTTACACGTTTAGACACGACAAGTTTAATTTGGGCGTGAAAGGGCTATTTTTTGCATTTTTTGGCAATTTTTGGGGTTACGCTACCTAACTTCTACAAAACGCAACACTATTACAGTTTTAAAGCTAACTTCATTTCTTAAATTATTCACTTAAGCTTTCTAAGTCTTGTTTACACACGTTTTGACACGACAAGTTCAATTTGGGGAGTGAAAATGGCCCTTTTTGGCCATTTTTTGGGTTTTCGTGCCTAAATTCTACAAACCCAACCTATTACTAGTTTTTGAAGCTCCTTCATATCCTAAATTATTCACTTAAGCTTTCTAAATCTTGGTTACACACGTTTATACACGACAAGTTCAATTTGGGGCGTGTAAGGGACATTTTTGGCCATTTTTGGGGTTCTCACGCCTAACTTCTACAAACGCAACCTATTACTAGTTTTTAAAGCTACTTCATTTCTTAAATTATTCACTAAAGCTTTCTAAGTCTTGGTTACACACGTTTAGACAAGAAAAGTTCAATTTGGGCCGTGAAAATGCCATTTTTGGCCATTTTTGGTAATTTTAGGGGTTTTCGAGCCTAACTTCTAGAAACGCAACCTATTACTAGTTTTTAAAGCTACTTCATGTCTTAAATTATTCACTTAAGCTTTCTAAGTCTTGGTTACACACATTTAGACACGACAAGTTCATTTTGGGGCGTAAAACGACCATTTTTGTGGTTTTTACGGCTAACTTTTACAAACGCAACCTATCACAAGTTTTTGAAGCTCCATCATGTCTGAAATTATTCACTCAAGCTTTCTAAGTCTTGGTTACACACGTTTAGACACGACAAGTTCAATTTGGGGCGTGAAAGGGCCATTTTTGAAAATTTTTGGGGTTTTCACGCCTAACTTCAACATATGCAACCTATTACTAGTTTTTAAAGCTCTTTCATGTGTTAAATTATTCAATTAAGCTTTCTAAATCTTGTTTACACACGTTTAAACACGACAAGTTCAATTTGGGACGTGAAAGGGCCATTTTTGGCCATTTTTGGGGTTCTCGCGCCTAACTTCTACAAACGCAACCTATTACAAGTTTATAAAGCTACTTCATATCTTAAATTATTCAATTAAGCTTTCTAAGTCTTGGTTACACACATTTAGACACGACAAGTTCAATTTGGGGCGTGAAGGTGCCATTTTAGGGTTTTCACGCCAAACTTCTACAAACGCAACCTATTAGTAGTTTTTAAAGCTACTTCATGTCTTATATTATTCACTTAAGCTTTCAAAGTCTTGGTTACACACATTCAAACACGACAAGTTCAATTTTGGGCGTGAAAAATGGCCCTTTTTAGCCATTTTTGGGGTTTTCGCGCCTAAATTCTACAAACCAACCTATTACTAGTTTTTGAAGCTCCTTCATGTCTTAAATTATTRACTTAAGATTTCTAAGTCTTGGTTACACACGTTTATACATGAGAAGTTCAATTTGGGGCGTGAAAGGGCCATTTTCGGGGTTTTCGCGCCTAACTTCTACAAACGCAACCTATTAAAAGTTTTTAAAGCTCCATCATGTCTTAAATTATTCACTTAAGCTTTCTAAGTCTTGGTTAAACACGTTTAGACACGACAAGTTCAATTTTTGTCGTGAAATGTCCATTTTTTGCCATTTTTGGGGTTTTTGRGCCTAACTTCTAGAAACGCAACCTATTACTAGTTTTTGAAGCTCCTTCATGTCTTAAATTAATCACTTAAGCTTTCTAAGTCTTGGTTACACACGTTTAGACACGACAAGTTCAATTTGGTGTGTGAAAGGGCCATTTTTGGCCATTTTTGCACCTAACTTATACAAACGCAACCTATTACAAGTTTTTAAAGCTCTTTCATGTGTTAAATTATTCAATTAAGCTTTCTAAGTCTTGTTTACACACGTTTAGACACGACAGGTTCAATTTGGGACGTGAAAGTGCCATTTTTMGTCATTTTTGGCCATTTTTGGGGTTTTCGCGACTAACTTCTTCAAACGAAACCTATGAAAACTTTTCAAAGCTCCTTCATGTCTTAATCTATTCACTTAATCTTTCTATGTCTTGGTTACACACGTTTAGACACGACAAGTTCAATTTGGAGTGTGAAAGGGCCATTTTGGCCATTTTGGGGTTTTCGTACCTAACTTCTACAAACGCAACCTCTTACTAGTTTTTAAAGCTACTTCATGTCTTAACTTGTTCACTTATGCTCTCTATGTCTTGTTTACACATGTTTAGACACGACAAGTTCAATTTGGGGCATGAAAGGGCCATTTTTGGCCATTTTTGAGGTTTTCACGCCTAACTTCTACATACGGAACCTATTACTAGTTTTTAAAGCTCCTTCATGTCTTAAATTATTCAATTAAGCTTTCTAAGTCTTGTTTACGCACGTTTAAACACGACAAGTTCAATTTGGGACGTGAAAGGGTCATTTTTTGGCCATTTTTGGGGTTTTCGCGACTAACTTCAACAAACGCAACCTATTACTAGTTTTTAAAGCTACTTCATGTCATAAATTATTCACTTAATTTTTTTAATTCTTGGTTTCACATGTTTAGACACGACAAGTTCAATTTGGGGCGTGAAAGGGCCATTATTTGCCATTATTGGGGTTTTTTGGGGTTTTCGCACTTAACTTCTGCAAACGCAACCTATTACCAGTTTTCAAAGCTCCTTGATGTCTTAAATTATTCATTTAAGCTTTCTAAGTCTTGGTTACATATGTTTAGACACGACAAGTTCAAATTTGGGCGTGAAAGGGTCAATTTTGGCCATTTTTGGGGTTTTCGCGACTAACTTCTACAAACAACCCTATTACTAGTTTTTGAAGCTCCTTCATGTCTTAAATTATTCACTTAAGCATTCTAAGTCTTGGTTACACACGTTTAGACATGACAAGTTCAATTTGGAGCGTGAAAGGGCCATTTTGGCCATTTTTGGGGTTTTCGTGCCTAACTTCTACAAACGCAACCTGTTACTAGTTTTTAAAGGTACTTCATGTCTTAAATTATTCACTTATGCTCTCTATGTCTTGTTTACACACGTTTAGACATGACAAGTTCAATTTGGGGCGTGAAAGGGCCATTTTTGGCGATTTTTGGGGTTTTCGAGCCTAATTTCTACAAACGAAACCTATGACAACTTTTTAAAGCTCCTTCATTTGTTAAATTATTCAATTAAGCTTTCTAAGTCTTGTTTACACATGTTTAAACACGACAGGTTCAATTTAGGGTGTGAAAGGGCCATTTTGGCCATTTTTTGGGTTTTCGTGCCTAACTTCTACAAACGCAACCTATTACTAGTTTAAAGCTACATCATGTCTAAGTTATTCACTTAATTTTTATAAATTCTTGGTTTCAACCGTTAAGAGACACAATTCAATTTGGGGCGTGAAAGGGCCATCTTGGCCATTTTTGGGTTTTTTGGGTTTTCCCACTTAACTTTCTGCAAACGTAACCTATTACCAGTTTCAAAGCTCCTTGATGTCTTAATTATTCATTTACGCTTTCTAAGTCTGGTTACACTGTTAGACACCAAGTTCAATTTGGGGCGTAAAAGGGTCATTTTGGGTTTTGGCACTAACTTCTACAAACGAACCTATGACGATTTTAATAAGCTCTTCATGTCTTAATAAAATCACTTAAGTTTAAGTTGGTTACACACGTTTAGACACGACAAGTTCAATTTGGGGCGTGAAAGGCCATTTTGGGCATTTTTTAGGTTTCGTGCCATCTTTACAAACGCAACTATTACTAGTTTTTAAGCTACTTCAATAGTAATAAATATTCACTTAAGCTTTCTAAGTCTTGTTACAACGTCTAGAACACACGAAAGTTTAATTTGGGGCGTGAAAGACATTTTGCCATTTTTTGAGTTTTTTGGGGTTTTCGAGCCTAAATTCTACAACACGAAACCTATGCTAGTTTTTAAAGCTCTTCATTCTTAATTATTCACTTAAGCTTTCAAGTTGGTTACACACATGTAGACACGACAAGATCATTTGGGCGTGAAAGGGCCATTTTTGGCCATTTTGGGGTTTTCGTGGCAACTTCTACAAACGCAACCTTGTTACTAGTTTTAAAGCTCTATACATCATGTCTTAAATTATTCACTTATGCTTTCTATGTTTGTTTACACAGTTAAGACACAAGTTCAATTTGGGGCGTGAAAGCCATTTTTGCCATTTGGGGTTTTCGAGCCTACTTCATACAACGCAACCTATTGCTAGTTTTTAAAGCTCTTTCATGTTTTTCGAACGTCTTGTTTTACACACGTTAGACAAACAGGTCAATTTGGCGTGAAAGGGTCATTTTTAGCCATTTTTGGGTTTTCGCGACTAATTACAATACGCAACCTTTCAGAGTTTTAAAAGCTCTTCATATTTAAATTATTCACTTAAGTTTCTATGTCTTGGTTAAACACGTTACAGACACGACAAGTTCAATTTGGGGCGTGAAAGGGATTTTTTGGCCATTTTTGGGGTTTTCTGCCTAATTTTACAATGCAACCATACTAGTTTTTAAAGCTCCTTCATGTCTTAAATTATCACTTAGCTTTCTATGTTGGTTACACACGTCTAGACACGACAAGGTCAATTTGGGCGTGAAAGGTGTTTTTGGCCATTTTAGGGGTTTTCGCGCCTAATTCTAACACGCAACCTATTACTAGTTTTTTAATACTTCATGTCATAAATTATTCACTTAAGCTTTCTAAGTTCTTGTTACACACGTTTAACACGACAAGTTTAATCTTGGGGCCGTGAAGAGCATTTTGGCCATTTTCTCGATTTTGGGTTTCGAGCCTAATTCTACAAACCAACCTATGCAATTTTTAAGCTCCTTCATGTCTTAATCTATTCACTTAAGCTTTGTAGTCTTGGTTACACACGTCTAGACACGACAAGTTCAATTTGGGCGTGAAAGGGCCTTTTTTGGCATTTTTTGGTTTTTCGGCCTAATTCTAACAACGCAACCTTATCTTTAGTTTTTAAAGTATTCATGTCTTAAATTATCACTAGGCTCTTATGTTTGTTTACACACGTTTAGACACGACAATTCTTTGGGCGTGAAAGGGCCATTTTTGGCAATTTTGGTGGTTTCGCGCCAATTCACAACGGCAACTATTATAGTTTTAAGCTACTCATATGTTAAATTATTCAATTAAGTTTCAAGTTTGTTTACAACACGTTAGCACAACAGTTCAATTTGCACGTGAAAGGGCCATTTTTGGCCATTTTTGGGTTTTTCGCACTTCTTCACAAACGCAACCTAGTAAAGTTTTTAAAGCTACTCATGTCTTAAATTATTCACTTAAGCTTTCTAGTGTTGTTTACACACGTCTAGACCGACAAGTTTCAATTTGGGGGTGACAGGTCATTTTTCCATTTTTGGTTTTCGCGACTAACTTCACAAAACGCAACCTATTACAAGTTTTTAAAGCTTCTTCATGATCTTAAATTAATCACTTAAGTTTTCTATGTTTTGGTTAACACGTTTGTCACCGACAAGTTCAATTTGGGGCGTAAAAGGGCAATTTTTGGCCTATTTTTGGGTTTTCGTGCTAACTTCTAACAAACAAACCTATTACTAGTTATTAAAGCTCCTTCATGTCTAAATATTCACTATGCTTTCTATGTCTTGTACACACGTCTAACACGACAAGTTCAATTTGGGGCGTGAAAGGCTTTTTTGGCCATTTTAGGGGTTGTCGCGCCTAACTTCTACAACGCAACCTATTATTGTTTTAAAGCTACTTCATGTCTTAAATTATTCACTTAATCTTTTAAGTCTTGGTTTCACGTTAGACACGACAGTATTTGGAGCGTGAAGGGCCATTTTGGCCATTTTTGGGGTTTTCGCGCCTAACTTCTATGATCGAACCTATTACAAGTTTTTAAAGCTAATTCATGTCTTAAAGTATTCACTTAAACTTCTAATTCTTGCGTTACACTGTTTAGACACCAATGTTCAATTTGGGGCGTCAAGGCCAATTGTTGGCCATTTTGGGGTTTTTACGCCTAACTTTGAAGCGCAACCTTTAGTAGATTATAAAGCTTCTTCAATTACTTTAATTATACTGAAGTCTGTCTGGGTTACACATGTTTAAGACACGACAAGTTATTTGTGGCGATAAAGGGCCATATTTGGCACAATTTGGGGTTTTCGCGCCTATTCTATCACAAACGCAACCTATACTAGTTTTAAAGCTTCTTCATGTCTTAAATTATTCACTTAAGCTTTCTAGTTTGTTACACAGAACACGTTGACACGACAATTTAATTTGGGGCTGGAAGGCCATTTGTGGCCATTTTTGGGGTTTCTCGGTTTCGCGCTTACTTCTACAAACGCAACCTATTACAAGTTTCTTAAATCTCCTTCTGTCTTAATTATTCACGTAAGCTTTCTAGTAATTGTTACACAGTCGAGACACGACAAGTTTAATTTTGGGGGCGTGAAAGGCATTTTTTGGCAATTTTTGGGGTTTTCGCTGCGAAACTTACAAAACGAACCTATTACAAGTTTTTAAATCTTACTTCAATTCTTAAATTATTCACTTAACTTCCATAGTCTTAATTACAGAATTTACACACGACAAGTTCAATTTGGGGAGTGAATGGAGCATTGGCCATTTTTTTGGGTTTCGCGCCTACTTCTAACAAATCAACCTATTACTAGATTTTTTAAGCTACTTCATGTCTTAATTATTCACTTAAAGCTTTCTAAGTCTTGGTACACACGTTTAGACCGACAAGTTCAATTTGGGCGTGAAAGGCCATTTTTGCCATTTTGGGTTTTTGGGTTTTCGCGCTAACTCTACAAACGCAACCTATTACATGTCATTACCAAAGCAAACAAATCAATCATATTAAAGCAATCCTATTCGTCACTCATCGACAAGTAAGCCGAAATTTCCCTAAATATCAAAAGTAATCCTATCGACTCATCGACTTATAAGCCGAATTCCGCCTAAAGATCAAATACGAAGTAAACAATGAAGAAAGCGTACCATCACTTGTTTGCCTTGGTGTAACCACTTAAGGTTCCTTCCGTTGTGCCTTCTTGAATGTGAGTGTCCAGGAATATTCTGAAGCAGTTGGCTTCTTCCCTTCTTTCTTCTCGTTTAAAAAACACAAATTGTTACATATGTGGTGATACAATAAATTGAAACGAATGAGTATTTACAATAAATAAATTGAAAGATTAAACTAAACCCACTGGTTAGCTCATGGATAGTTAAGACGGAAACCTGACAGTGAGATGGAGGGCGGGCCCTAGCGTTGGCGCATCTCCTGTTTGCCTTGGCCTGGGCCGACTTCTTCTTTAACTTTGATCCTTGACATTGTCCTTCATTTTTTGAAGCAAGTCATCTCAAGGACAGTCCTCTGCACTAATTTGTTGAAATTTGTTGTTAAGACGAATTGCGGCCTTTTTCTTCATAATGCCTTCTTGAATGTGCCCTCCAACTCGAGTCTCCGTGTGTACATATTCTGCTATGTAGACAAAAGACAATGAAATATAATGAACATAGAAGATTATATTAGCAAAACAAACTATTTTTTTTAAAAAAAAGGTTAAATAAGCTCGTCATCGCTCACCTTCCATATCTTCCACACAATGTTCCTTTCGTGGCCTCATCGACCCCTGCTGTAGTGTCTCCAAGCTGTCGAAAGTAGTTCTTAATTGTGGTCCTATGGATCGAACAACATCTTGGTTTCCAAACCTGCACACACAAACATAAAAATTAAAATAGATAAGAAAAAATTAATTCAAATAGTCAAAACATTAAAAAAAAATAATATAACTTTAAAACTCACCATAGGCCACTCGGGTCCATCTCTCGAATATAATGGGGTGGTGAAAGTAGAAGCTTGCCCGTATTAGGAGTAGAGTCAACTGAGTGACAGAAGTAGAATCGGCTAAGTCACAGAGAGAAGCCGGCTGAGTCACAGAGTAGAAGTCGGTGAGTCCAGAGTAAAAGTAGTGGAGTAGTCAACGGCTGAGATAGAGAGCGGCTGCAAACGAAAGGGACCGAAGTGAGGCGAAAAGATGGGCCCCAAATTGAGGCTAGAAAGATGAAGCCCCAAACTGTAAGGGAACTACCCCGTCATCCACTGGACGAAGGTGCAGAAAAAGGTAGATGAAACCTCTGTCCGTCTCCTAATCAATATCTACCATGACACTAAGTTCTCCAGCTGCATAGCCGACGTAGACCCAGTAGGTATGCATTCAGCCGACGTAGACCTAGAAGGATGCATACGTCGACAGAGGTGAGGCTAATCTTGAGCCGAGTAGAAGAATGAGCTGGAGAATGCTGGTCGTAGCCAGCCTTGAGTAGACACGTTCTGACCCGGCTTTCAAGATAAGTTTTTTGGTGCCAGTTTCCTACACAAATTAAGTGTAAATTATTCGCCCCACGTTAGTATTATTATGAGAAAAACACAATCACAAAATGTACTCTAATTAACAAAATAATGAAAAATAAGTCATTATATAGAAAACTTAACACTATATAGTTAACATATTTAACAAGTTAGAGGGGAACTCAAAAAACTTAAATGAATATACAAATTACTAACATAACCTTGTATTTTGTTTCAAATGCCAATAAGTTGCTACAATTAAATTAATTTACATTACATCCTAATGAAACAAACCGAGGTCATCAACATCCTCGTCATCATCATCAACCATGTCTTCACAAAAAGAAAATTGGCTTCGGCGACCACACTTACCGATCGAAAATCGGGCGGTAAGCGTGGTCAAGAAACACCAATCGTTCGGTAATCAAGATTCCAGCCGAATATCCGTTCGGTAAGCGGTTCTGCCGACTTACCCGACCGAATCCACATAACCACCGACAATTTTTGGAGGGAAAAGTGGTATTACCGATCGATTCATCGGTTTCGTAAATACCCTTTTCCTCCAAAATTGGAGGCCATGGAGGGTTTACCGACCGAAATATTGGTCGGTAGTATACCGGACCGCATTACTTGTCGGTCGGTAATGTCCTCAAAATTAAAAAACAAAAGAACTAGGTTGCAAGTGCTGGTTTTCTACCAGAAGAACAAAAAGGTTGGTCAATTGTAAGTTGTCACGAATACTCATAACACAAACCATGTTGTTAAAAAAATACTATACACTTACATTTATACCCAAAAAAATTAGATCTTACAATATTCATTAAAAAAATAATATCCATTTACATTATACAAAAAAAAATAGATTACAAACAGACTTATATATGCCTTAATTTCCAATCTGAATTCCTTCAAATCTCCAAACTGAATTATTTCTTTTTAAAACTGGAATTAAACCTACAAAAAAAATTATTTCAGTCCAATCAGGGGTGAAAACTAAAACAGAAGGATATTTCAGTCCATTAAAGTAGCAACTAGAGATGCTATAATGACTCCATATGGAACTGATATGACAATATCTTTACAAGCTTCTGATATACTCATAACACTCGTTTCGG